>JAVDBV010049339.1:0-15400 GCA_032619315.1 Piper longum | reverse complement strand
CACAGATTCCAGCGCCTGCCCCAGCACGTGCCCACTAAGCTATATTGCGTCACGCCCCAAATACTAGCACCCAGTACCAGTACTTCAAGTCCTGGAAATCCACCGAACCTGAACCCAGTACCCAATATCGATGCAAGACAATAATATTACGGGAACTCTTTCCCAACCTTTATTCAACTAAAATCAAAGGAAATACAAGCAATCCCAACCCAGAACTACTAACAAGTCGTGGACAAGCAACTCCCACGACTTTGCCCCTCAACACTCACAAGAGGCAACCTCACAACCCCAAGTCGATCCCCTTTGATCAACCTGTTTTACATGCAACTCTCAGCAAGTAGGTTGTACAGGATAAAGACGTGTACCTAATCCTAAGGCAGACTTAACGACCACACACCTGGCAGTCGTCCACTTGTGATCCCAACTCAAAATCCACGAACTGGCTGCAGCAATCGCAAACATCTCCTTGCACGATCCAGGCTATTCTCTCTACAAATAATGCACAAGTCTTCTCTCCTTTTTTTTCCAGACATCCTCCCTTCACCAGAGTTCGTCTAAATAGATGCTCCCACCATAATGTGTTATCCAACTCCAAGATAAACTCCAAATCTCCCCGCAATCCTTATCTCCAAGGCTGCAAACCATGACATCACAACTTAGGCCTGATCACGTCCAAATTTGATCCCACGGCTGAGCTTCATCTCTATCCATGAGTTGGTTGCTTCCATCATTATCGCCAACAAGATCTGATATCTCCCTCAGTGCAAGTCAGCTGCATGGTCGAACCTACCTGGTTCAACCCTAGCCTACTCACGGCCAACGTCCAGCCCAAGTCCTAGCAGAACTCCCAACACCACTAGAATTCCTAGTGCCGCTAGGATTCTTACTGCCGCTAGAATATCCAGCACTGCTACCTCGTCCACTACCCGTACCGCTCCTCGAACCGCCATTGCTCATTGCTGAGTTCCGCTCCTGGGATTGACATCGCTCATTGCTGGTAGCACAATTTTGCTCGATAGCCTACCACTCCAAATAGCAGTAGCGCCCAACGCTGGTTCCACTACAAATACCGGCACACGCTGTTCGGCAGTGCTCGGTACTGCTCAGCAATGTTTGGTACTGCTCAGCAATGCTCCCACATGAGGCTACTCGGTGCTGCACCCAGCACCACATCTTGGCACACCATGTACCATAACCCTATCCTTGCCTACAACTATAACACTGGTAAGCCTTGGTAAGTTGTTTCACCACTTGGATAGCGCCAACTACCCATGTTTGGATGCGAGATGACTAGGAACAACTCCCAAAACCTAATCCCCAAACCATCTATGACCTAAGGCTGTAACACCTACCATGGTTGCACCCAATTACTTTGTTGGAAACTTTGATTACCACCTTAATTATTTACTAGCCTATTAATTTTATTTTCTTAAATAAATTATTCAAACTTATTAAGTACTTTGTGAGTTAACCTTTGAGAATTTTTCCATAAGCATCTTGCCTAGTGGATTATTAATAGCTTATTAATATTAAATGATTTATATTAACTAAGTAGGCTAGCAATTATGTTAGTTTTTTGTCTTATTGTTCATAAACTACGTTGTTTGGGGATTCAAACGTATGTTTATGCATTCAAACGTTAAAGAATAATTATCCCTATCTTATAATAATATTTTGGCATCGCAAAGTTTTCTAAAAATTGCCGGCATATCTCCGATATCGCCCAAAACGAAATTAGAATCCAAGATTGCAAAACTTGATTGTGTCACTTTGTTCCTAACCTGTTCTATTAACACTTCAGCAAAAATAGCACACTCTGAGAGCTAGTTCCTTTAAAATCATTAGCCTCCTTCTGTACACAAATGTTGTCTTCCTTTGTTTGCTACTATGACCTTATACACAGGGATACTACATTTCATATTTGTCATTTATCTTTTCCCATCACCTACTTCTTACTCATGCGTACTTTAATCTTTTCTTTCTTTTACTTAATTCCCAAATTAAACTTTAGTTTATTAATTCCTAAGTTATTAATATTTGTATTCCTTCATAGAATAAACATGTAATCACATTTAATAAAACCAATAGGAGAAATCTTTATGTATGCATAAAAGGCTTATTGAAGGAGTACTAATCAAACATCACAAACAATGAAAACTTCAGGAAAATTCCTTCAATACAAAGACATCTTGTAAAACTATAGTTCTAATACTCATATTGAATAGAAAATCATCGAACAAACGTGGGAAACATTGAGGAAATACGTTCACATCATAAAAATATCTAAACATAGTAATGAAGGTTCTTACCTCTTCTTCTTGCTTCCTACAACTCCTAGTTGCCTCTTTTTTCTCTTCTTAGCCTCATAGTAGAGCCTTCTAGTCTCAAATTACTAACATCTTTAAGTCCTTATATAGACACTCATTTACTTCACCAGGAGGAAATATAGAAACTTCGTAACATGTACACTCCAACTAATAGAAATTGCCTCCATTTCAAGCCAATAGATTACCACCCTCCACATTGACCAGTGAGATTCATACTCTTTACTACTCACTGACCAATAGGATTAGTCCAAGTAGACTATTTCACATACAAGTCTTCTAGAATCTTCCTAATAATAATTTCACCATCCCATCCCTTATGTAGCCAGACACTTGCCTAATCCCTAGGTTACATAGATCCTTCCTATAAGATTAGAAAGGATAATTTTTATTGGTCATTCCCACATTGCCTCCATTCATAGCCAAAAGGGTTTATTCAATTAAACCAAATACAAATCACCATTAATTAAGTAAACTCCACTTACTTAAATCCTGACATCAGCTTTACACCTAATATTATAAAAGTTAATGAAAGTCATTGCAATAAGTCTTTCTACACTTATTGTAATTTCTGATTTAACCATACATTGATAACTACTGAGCATGCACCCCGCGTGAAGCTTTATATTGCTTGGATGTCCGAAGATAAGTAAGTCTCTTTGCTACATGTACGACAGGTGAAACTTTTACTTACCCGTCAGAAGACAATAGTATTCCTTGGACAACAGATTTCAGTGCTCTGGCAGCAACACCAAGTACACAGATTACAAATCCAAATAAATGGAAGCTAGGTTCACCCTACGATAGCGTAAAACCAGATGTGAAGAGAAGTGCAGAACACAGGAAAATAATTTCGCAATACACTAATAAACTTAACATAGTCGAAAAATAAAAACTATGCAGAAAGAAAACGCTGGGCAGAATTATTCATGTTGTGACATCATAGAATTTACTGCAATACTTAATTATTTGCGTCAATCATATGTTCGAGCAACAATATGAATAGCTCCCATACATCCATGTGTGATCACAGAACTCTTATACAATATATCATATAACAGGTATCATACAATTATATCAAGTTCATACACAGGTCCTAATCAGTCAATATTAGATGGTGGAATTTATTAAAAGAATGATAGCTGCTGTTTCAATCAGAAAACTACCAAAATTGATTAAGCCTACCTACAAATTCAACCAAACAGTCGATAATGATAAAAAGGTGAACTGTGTACCTGGTAAGCACACAGAGCCATGAACATTTAAGTAGGGGTTATATTTTTACTATGTTGTATATTTAACAGAGTTTTTTTTTGTGAAAATAATGACGGAAAGTAAAGGAAAGAGACTAATGGGCACCAACTGCCCAGATCGGACAGTAATTATGATGAGGTTCCATATGTTGAAGTTGTTTTCGTGGGTGTGAAGGATCTATACTTTGCCCATTTCATTCTAAGAGAGAAGAAATGGGACGATATATAATCAAGAACAATAGGAAAGAGAATCAATTACTGACCACACAAATTGATCAAAATGTTGGGAAAGTATGCCTTCCTCATGAAAGGCAAGCTCGGACGATTAGACTAATACTAGATGTGTACCAATGCACTGCACATACTAAGTTTACAATTTATAATTACCATCATAAATATAATTGCATTTGATTTCTAATTATACTTTTGAATTTATTTTTAAAATTACAAATTCTCCTTTTGATTTCCTACCTGAGTTAAAATATAGTTGTATTTGATGTTAAAATTAATACTTTTAATTAAATATATAATTTTACTTGAACTAAACATCTTTAATTTATTTATATCTACTTAACTAAGGTTTACTTATTTTCAGTAATTTTTTAAGGATCCATTACGTACAATCTAATTTGATTATTTTTTTGGTTAAAATTCATTATTTTTGTAATAAAAAAGGGTAAAATTGTAAAATAATAAGAGAAGTGGATTAATAATAAGGCATATGTAGGTTTTCCTAATAAGAAAAGGCCAAATTGTAAAATAATAATAAGAGACATGTGACAAATTCAGGCTTATGTGGAATTGATAAAGATTACGTGCAATAAAAACCACGAGGCAAACAAAGGGGAGTCTTCCTTTGTTATAGTATAATAACACAAATTAAAATGAAGCTAGTAGAAAATTTAAGCGTTAAAGCATATGCTTGTGAGCATACAAATACTGCCATGAATATGTTATGAGCATGAAAATTTTGTTGGGTTTTATCACTTAAGAGAAAAATTTGAAAAGAATGTGAGAGGTTAGAAGAGACCCAACCACATACAGTGCAGAGTCCAAAGTACGGTCTTAAATCAGAGAGCAAACTACTGTCATTGGAACAATCAACCAAACAACATGTAACCAAGAAAAGGCCATGTTATGACTTATGAGAGGCAAGAACTTGTATTACCATATCAGAAGTTTGATGCAATTCTAAGCAGGCTCTTTTCAATTAAAAAGCCATGATCTAGAAAAATCTAGATACAGGCCCTTTTGTTATCCAACAAAAACAAAGAATTTGTCAAATAAAGTTTCTCCACTATAGTTGCAAGGAAAGAGCTGTGAATTTGTACTAATAACAATGGACAAAACACTAGCTCTTAAAATCCATAGATGTCAACTCTTCTTATCTTCATTCATAAAGTACAAAGCCAAAATAGGTAATCTCAGCCGCTAATAGAATCATTTTTATCCCCAAATAACCATAAAATTAATCTTCAAGTTCAATCCAAACAAAATTTATACACGAAATACGAAGGCACAAGTCAAAATCACTTCTCAATCTATAAATCAATCACAATACAGAACCCAAGTCAAAGCTAAAAAACCCATAACAATTAAGCTAAACCAGCAAAAATTCTCAATTCAAACTCAGATACTCCTATCAATTCAACAACTAAATTCCCATCATGCCCAGCTCATTCATTTCAAAGATCTTAAAGAAAAACAAGCTAAAAAATTGGCTCAAATTCCTTCTCAAGCTGTAAAGATCAATATATCTTAGAAATCACTCAAAACAAGGAATTTAAATGAAACTAAAAAAACCATGATTCAGCTAATTCAACAAATTCTTACTTCAAAATCAGACACTCCTAATCAATTCATCATACCCAGTTCATTAATCATGCCAAATAAGATTTTTTTTTAAAAAAAAAAGCCGAAGATTCACTCAAATCACAGCAAAGAAAAAAAACACAGCTCAGAAGAGAAACCCACCCCACTGGCAATAACAATGCCAATAACCACTGGGAAAAGCGTGACGTAGGTGAGCCAAGCCTCCCTCTTAGCAGTCATCAAATAGGCAAACACTGCCGTGAAGAAGGGCGTGGTAGCTCCAATCGCCTGGTTGAACGACACCAGCAGATAACGCAAGGAAACATTCCCACTCATCACCGACACACAAAAAATAGCGGACAAAGCAGCAATCTTGAAGAACTGGGATTGGGAGCGCACTGGCTGCATCGGGACAAGCCGCATCCAAACGATGACAGCATAACTGAGCAGGGAGCAAGCGATCATGTGGCACATGGTGAGGAAGATAGGGTATCGGAAGCCATAGTTGCTAAGCAGGTACTTGTTGAGGAGGAGGATTTGAGACATGAAACATTGATCACAAGGAGATTTGCTTCTTTGCTTCATTTAACCAAGCATTCAAAAGCACACAAAACTTCATAGAACTTTATCAAACCAAAAACAAACACAGCTAAAATGAAAATTTGGTGATTTTTACAAAATCTAAAGGAACCATGTCTAGGGAGACAAATCTTGATTGTAAAAATTGAAGGATCACCTTTCCCTCTAACCTTCGTCATCATTCCTCTTGGCTCACCTTTACACATTATTGGCTGAATAAAACCTCCTGTAAAAATTAGAATACTGTTTATTCAAGTGGAAAAACAAATGCAATACTGGAAAAAGAATCAACATTTTGAATGAAATGAATTACCAGTAAAAGCAATTCCAAACTTGTTATCTGGGACCAACTTGTTTAAAGGATTGTGAAAGAGAGTCAATTTTCCTCCCTGACAACCAAGAGTTAAATACATAAATTTTGGCGGACAAAAGTCAAATTTCAACTCGGGTCCATATCAATAGCTTACAGTGGAAGGAAGAAGACCATCACTAGTTTTCCAATACACTGGAGCAAGTCCTAGGTCAAATTTGACACAAGTAGGAAGGGTGTACCTGAAACAAATAACACCCTCAGAAATCAACAAAAACAAAATGTTCAGTAATTGGAATCTGGAGATTAGACATGTGATTGGCTCCATTGGACACATAAAAGAGAAATGACAAACCAAGTTGGAACCACTACATTAATGAAGGCGTTAAAAGTCTTGTAGCCAGGAAAATTATCAAGGGTGAAAGCTTGTCATCATGCAGCTCTCACTTTGTTGTGTATAGTTTCAATGCAACAAATTCTGAAGGTTCCAGCCCTCGGATCTTCTTCTATTGTTACTCTCCTTCATCAATTTATCAATTTTGGAGTATAAAGATCTTTATATATTCTCATTATAGTTCTTTGAAATGCATCATCTCAGACCCTTTCAGCTGTCTACTTCTCCTTTTGGATGTTTGAAGAAGCTTATATTACGACTCATCGAAGCTTTACTCATATCTCTTCTGTGCATGTACTAACCCTTGCAAACTATATTGTGTAATATTTGTAGTAGTTCCCACTATTTTTTGCTTGGCAATCCACCAAGTGATCCCTTTTAGGTTTTTAAATATTCCACTTAATATTATCGTTAAAAAAATTTTCAAATAATTATGAAATTCGCCATGCATGAACTTATAAATAGAAAGGATAATGGGGAGCCGGTATCATATAAAATCCTAGGATGGCAGAACACAAGAGGACAAGCAAACTCACACTTTTGCCTCTTCCACTACAGTCATTGCCACAGCTTTAATCTGCCCCATGTTAATTGTTTTCCTTAATTTCCATACATGCACTGGCAACCCAGCCTGTCAAAAACCTGTATCTGTGGTAGGTAGCAGCAAGTTATAGAAATTATAAGCAGCAAATGCTCAATAGTACCACTTCCACAATGGCCAAAATTAAGATAACATGTTTTAGATTTGCAAACACATTGAAATAAATAAAAGTAAAACTTGGCATAATTGCAACTGGCAAGCCTAAACAATGGTACTTAAGTCGAAGGCCATGTGTTTCACACTTACAACAATAGCTTAAGCGTCAACTACTCAAAAAAAGCTTTTGCATGAAATAATAAATCTCAATCTATATCTATTAAAGAGAGTGTGGCTATTAATATTTGAGATCAATCTTGGTCAGACACAATTTAGATTACACAATCATAATGTTAAGCCATGTTTTATTTACGTAAACTTTATAGCTTGTAGGCCATACTTACTCCTGGTGTTATATTGAAGATGGTATTGACGATACTGATATCAAAATACCACAATTGTTTTTCTTTTTCACACAAACACTATCATGCATAATTTAAAAACAGCGAATACAGGTTTAAGATGCTTAGCAATTAGAATGAATTGAAATTTGTAAAAAGCCTTATAATTAATGATGCATTACTAATTCAAATTCCCAATGTTTTAAAATATTAAAATCACAATTGATCTAAAAGAAGCACCATCAGAGTAGAGGAGCCAGTAAATTAATCAATTCCAGAGATGTTTCTTGTTGAGGCAACCGCCCCTAAAATCTAAATATCTGAATAGAAATAAGAACATGCATACATCTAATCTCAAACTCAAAAGAAACGGCAAAAGCCAATTTTCTGCAGTCATGAATTATGATGGTTTTTTATTGTTAAGTTCCCTTCATGATCAATTAACAAAGAAGTCAATCAAATGCAAAATCTAAGGGTCCATTTGGTTGGCATGAAAGAAACGTAAAATACAAGAAAATTTTTAAATGGTCAACCTTGCCATAAGTAGTATTGATCCAACATATTCCATATAGGAATTAGTATATGCTAAATGTGTGTGTGTATTCAAAATAATCATGATTACCTCAGAGTGGATCTTCGATGTGAAAAAATTCCTACTTTTATTTCTTATCGTGAACCATAAGAAATAGTAATAAGTTTCCGTTGCACATATGGGAGACCCACTTGGAGGCAATTACAATTAATTTGTGCTCCGTTCCCGCGTGGATGAAATTGATGATCAACTTGCACACAAAATAATTAAACTAATATTACTTTCTAAATAAAATACATTAAATATAAGTTAAACTATTTAAAAATTCCCCATACTTCACATTTTTTTTTAGCCAACCACACACGCATTACAGAAATAAAAGATAAAGCAAAACCAGACATGAATGATACCTTCCACCCGAGATGCAGTGCGATCATGGACCACTGGCGGGATTAGACGATGATAATAATAAGGAGAACTGGTAGAGGCGGTTGCCATGCGAAATACGAGCACCCTAATAGTAGTAAAAATCTATGTCTGCAAGCAAATCAGTAAATCCTCGAAAGTGAACTGCTATCCTTCCGACCGGCAGCAGATGCTAGTAAATCTATGTCTGGCAAACAACTTAGTAAATTTCTTAAACTAAACAGCCATCCTTTCCGACCAGAAGCAGATAGAAGTGAATCCTCAAGAAACGCCTCTATAGGAGTGGTGTGTTTCATCATTTGTGCGGAGGAGGAGAAGCAGACAAGCGCCAAAGATGGATGCGGAAACAAATTTACCAAAAAAAAAAAAAGGAAAAAAAATCTAGCCATTTGCGCTTCCATTGAACAGTCCCGCAAAGTTGGGGAAGATTAATCGGAGACGAATCCAATCGAATATTCCCGGAAGCGAGGGAATTCAAACACCGAGAAATGGCTCCAAAGGGGTAGCCTTTGACGTCGACGGCTCGCATGGCGCTGGCATCACCATCACCGTCACCATCCCTACCGCCCGCCATTATCACCCAGACCAAAACTTTGATAGGAGAATTTTTGAAATATAAGCCTTATAAATTGGTTTTATTAATTATATAATATTAAAATTATACTGTAAAATTCATTTTTTATAATCATATAATTGCTCATATGTGTTGCCATGATCAACGATGTGAAGTAACTATTTTCAATTGCTTCAGAGATATAAAAATAAATAAAAATAAGCTAACATAAAAAAGATAAAATAATATATAAGAAATTGAAAATATTTTATCGGTTGCCTTAATAAGCTAACATGAAAGAAAAGGAAAGGCTTCTAATACCAAAACTTTGGATGTGTTTTTTGTTTTTCTTCTTTAATATGGCATTTGGTTGAGTTATTTTGGGTTTATTTAATAAAAAGGTAAAAAAATTCTAGAGACAAAAGACAAGAAAAAACAGTACTAGAAAACCTTAAAAAATAAAAAATATTAGAGGCATTATTAATAATTATATACAAAATATTTTTTAAATATATATTTATTTATTTTTTCTATTGTTTATTTTCACTCTTTAATATTTTCTCCCCTCCTTGTATTTCTCTTCCCTGTCTCATACATCTATCATTTTCCTTCCCCTCCCCTCTTTTTACCTCAGCAATTACCTTTACCCATGGTTGCATGAATCGGAGTCAGAATCTGAATCGGTTTTCCAAAGAGTTAGAATCGGTTTGAATCGGCCAAAAATAGATTTTTTTGAATCGGTCTAAATAAATTTAATCGGTCGTATATAATAATTTGATAATTTATAACATAAATATATAAAAATTAGATATTAGTGTTATTTTGATATTATTGTGTGTATTATAGTTTATGATATTTTTTAATATTTTTTGATTTTTTTAATTTATTTGGAATTAATTATTATTTTTAACTCGAGTCGGACTCAAGTCAATTTTTAATTACGAGAATGTCATCCTTCTCCCCCACCTTTACCCCTTCCCTGCCACCGCCACCAGCATCCTGCCCCGCCTCCCCCCCACCCCCGTCCCCACCCCACCTCCTCCACATGCCCACACCGACAACGCCCTATACATAAATAATTTATTTAATATAAAACTAAATGTATTTTAATAATTTATTAAAAAAAACCCGATTTACCCCAATTCCAATTCTAATTTAAATCGGTCAAAATCGAGTTGAATCGCCCGTTTTGAAAGCCAATTTGAGGCCGACCGATTCGGCCCCAAAATCGGATCAGCAACGTACCAATCCGATTTAAATCGACCGATCTCACTCACAATCGGCCGATCCCACTCACAATTAGCCAATTCTTGCAACCTGGCCTTCACCACGGCCCTCCCTTTACCCATGAAATAATCAAAAGTACCACTTACACCCTTATTTAACTCTATTAATAATGGGTCAAATTTTCATGATGTGGTAGTATTTGGTCCCATCATTGCATTGTAAGACAATAGTCTTATGAAGATTTTTTTTTTTTAACTGACACTAGCTAAACTTGAAGGGGAACATAGCGCCGACACTAATGAATATGACCAAAAGATATATAATAAGCATAAGATTATATCACAAAAGATCTTGATTAGACAATTACAAAGAATAACTCATCTATCACACTGTGAAGGGGAAAAACCATCGATACTAAATTTACCGATACGGTTTTAAATTGAACAATGACAAGAAATTTGACAGACAAGTAATTTCAAATTTCAAAAGACTAATTGAGGAGAGTAATCAAAAGAATTGCTGGCAACTCCCCACAGCCAAACTTGGTGTAGAAATGAGAACAAGGGGAGAGGCTCCGGAATACGGTTAAAATGTTAAAATCACAAAGGCACGAATCAGTATTATTTAAACTGATCTATATTTTAACTGGCTACTCAGCATACAGCCAGGCGTCCCCCATTCTCGCCCCCTTCTGGGTTTCTGGCAAAAGAATCAGAGTCCTAAACATCAACTTCCTTGGGGTGAGAAGTTCATCACTTGACACCATCTTAGTTGAAGTCGCCAACATCGCACGTAGCCAATTGTAAATGGAAAATAATCCAAAATTGCCAAACTTTATCCTCATGGTAAATTACTTATTTCTTTTCTTTGCTTCACTGTAAAGCACCACTCCAATGACGGTAAGTGTGTAACCAAGCATCCCCGTCACAGATACGGGGTTCCGGAAGATTAAAATTGATATAACCACAGCAACGGCACCCTTTGCATTCCCCAACACCTACAATAATGCCAATTAATAGTTTATCCTCTTGTGTCCCACTGGAATAAAAAATAACTTCCAACCAGAGTGTATCTTCTATGAAGAAGGTTGGTCTTAGGAGCCACATCAAGTACTTGATCAATGGAAATGCAATTCATGGGCTAAAAAAGCAGTCAAGATTATCATTAAAAAGCTATTTTTTAAAAAGAGCATTCCACATCATAGCTGTCATCATTATCTCTATCTTATCCTACCTGTTGGGCATGGTTTATATTACTTACTATACTTGCTACAATAAATAAATCGATGACATACGAGCCACATGTATCTTAAGTTTCCATTGCTTTCCACGGCCTAAAAGGACGAAGATGGAGTTTATACAGAAAGGCATGGAATAAAATTTGAGCATTGGTATGGTCCAGAATAGAATGCAGTAGACAAAAAGGATCTATAACCTGACTAATTCTTTGGGCTAAGGTGGATGAAAATGAAGAAGGCCTACACGTATATAGCGGAGAAAAATAAGATACACACAAATGAAAAGAAGAAAAAATAAAGGATCAGCACAAGCAAAAGGCTGTTGCCAAGCCCCATAACTAAAGATGTATGACATCAAACATGCGATGATAAAAAGAGTATAAACGCTTAAAGCACAATGAACATGTACAACAATTGTGACAAAGAAAGAAAATGATTAGAAAAACTAGCATTTTTTTTTGTCATTTTGATTCTTTGGTAGAGTAAGTATCAAAGAAAGCAGATAAGCCAAAAACAACATACTTGGAGAGTAAGAGCGCTGGTGTGCTTGGTGACCAGAAAATTAGTCAAGTTCACAAAATATGCCAGGGCAGAATTGAAGAGCAGGTACCAGACTATTTTAAAGTCATCTCTTGCAAGTGCTAATGTAATACCAACTACATTCTTTTCCATTATGAGGGTTGCAGGGAGAAGGAAGACAACAGCAATGGGCGCCATATAAAGAAGAAGGTTCATAGAATTGAGCTTGTCCCTAATTCAATAAACAAAAAAATTGCTCTCATATTTTCCCAAACTTGCGTGAATTGCAAGTGCATGAAAAAATTGAAACAAGATGAGATGTAAGATAAAAAAAAGGCTGTCATATAATTTTTTTAATGTTCAAAAGATCTGTAAGTCTTCCTGCGCTTATTGTAATTTTCTCATTCAACCCATACATTGATAACTCCTGAAGCATGCACCCAATATAAAGTTTTATATTGCTTGGGTGTCCAAGAGATAATATTTAAAAATAATAAGAGGTGAAACTTTTTACTACGTGTAAAAGAAGTGAAGCATTTACTTACCCATCAGAAGATAATAATATCCCTTGGACAACGGATTTCAGTGCTCTAGCAGCAGTAGCAAATACACAGATTATAAATCCAAATAAATGGAAGCTTGGCTCACCCTACAATAGCATAAAACCATATGTGAGGAGAAGTGCAGAACACAGAAAACATAATTATGCACTATGCCATGGTAACAAGTTCAATACACTGTCGAAAAATAACAATTAAACAGATAGAAACACTGGAAATGAGTTATTTATGTTGTACTGTTAGAATTTACAGCAACTTCCAAATATTTGCATTGATTAATGTTCGAGGCAACAATATGAACAGGTCCCATACATATATGTGTGATCAGAAGTCATCCTCTCATACAACCTCATTAAACAGGGTAATCAGACAATTATAACAAGTTCAGAACTGGTTCTAATCAGTTATAAGCCACTATTTTAATCAGAAAATTACCAAACTTGATCAAGCCTAGCTAGAAATCCAATCAAACAGCCAATGATAACAAAAAGGTGAACCGTATCCCTGGTAAGAGCCATGAACATTTAAGCAGGGACAACAACTTTACTATGTTGTTCAACTAATTGAGTTATTTTGTTAGTTTGAGAAGATAATGATGGAAAGTAGAGGAAAGAGGCCACCGGGCACCAACCACCCCAACCGAACAGAGTAATAAGATAAGGTTCCACATGTTGAAGTTGTTTTTCTGGATTAAAAGGTCTATAATTCGCAGAATTCATTCTGAAAGACAAGGCAAGATATACAATCAAGAATTATAGGAAAGAGAATCTGTTACCGACTAAATAAATTGATCACAAATGTTGGGAAAGTATGCCTACTTATGCATAAGAAGCAAGCTAGAAGATCCATGGATGAGATTACAGATAGTACTAGAACGAAGCTAGTTGAAAATTTAAGCATTAGAGCATGCTTGAAAGCATAGAAATAGCGCCATTAAAACGTTAATGAGAGTATTTGTCCGGCTTTTCAGATCCAACTGAAATGAAAAAAGCATTGGGGATTGCTTGTCAGTAAGAGAAAGATTTCAAAAGAATGTGAGCTCAGCTGAGACCCAACCACATATAATGAAGTCTCCAAAAGTACGGTCTTAAAGAAGAAAGCAAACTACCAACAATGGAGCAGTCTGCTGTCTGACAAGTAACTGAGAAAACATGCGTTTAAGAGAAGCAATAACTTGTATATTGCTATATCATAATCTTGATGCAATTCAAGCACATTTCTTTCAACTATAAAGCCATGATCAAGAAAATTATTGTTAGAGGCCACGTAATTATCCAATATAACAAAGAGTTTGTAAAAAAAAAAAAGTTTCTCCGTGATATATTTGCCAAGATGAAAGTGTAAATTTGGACTAAGAGCTTGGGTCAAAGCACTAGATCTTCAAATTCATACATGTCAACTCTTCTTATCTACATTCAGAACGCACAAGGCCAAAAAATATAAGGTTTGCTGCTAATAGAAACATACTTATCCTCAAATCACCCTATAATTCACCTTCAAAGCTCAATCCAAAAAAATTTGTATCCAAAATACAAAGCCCCAACAATTCAAATTCACTTCTCAATTTAGTCAGAGCTTTTAAAAAAGCGTACAATTAAGCTAATAAACAAAAATTCTCACTGAAAAATCATATTCTTCTAAGTCAATTCATTATATCCAGCTAGTTAATCATTCTAAATCAATTTAAGAAAAAGCTAAAGATTCAATCAAATTCACTTCTCAAGCTATAAAGATCACTATATCTTAGAAATCAATCACAACACATAATTCAAGTCAAAGTTAAAAACAACCCATAACAATTCAGCTAATTCAACAATAATTCTCCCTTCAAAATCACACACCTAAATCAATTCATCATATCCAGGTAATTAACCATTCCAATTCTTGCTTTAAAAAAAAAAAAAAAACTGAAGATTCACTCTCACATCTCAAGCTATAATGATCAATGCCTTAAATATCAATCACAACACAGAATCAAGTCAGAGCTAGAATTAAGCTCATCAACAAAAATCCTCACTTCAAAGTCACCCACTCCAGAAATCAATTCATCATACCCAGCCAATAAATAATCCCAAGTAAGATCACCTTTTTTCAAAGGACAAGCTAATAAACCTTCCCTCAGATCACATCAACAACTACAACAAAAAAGAAAAAAAGTAAAAAAAAAAAAAGAGAGAGAGACGCAGAGCTCGGAGAGAAAGAAAAACGCACCCCACTAGCAATGACGACGCCCGTGACGACCGGGACGAGCGTCACGTAGGTGAGCCAGGCCTCCCTCTTCACCGTCATCAAATATGCAAACACGGCAGTGAAGAAGGGCGTGGTAGCCCCAATCGCCTGGTTGAACGAGACCGGCAGGTACCGCAGCGAGACATTCCCACTGACCACCGACCCGCAGAAAATGGCGGACAGGGCAGCGATCTTGCAGAACTGCGGCCGGGATCGCACCGCCTGCATGGGGACGAGCCGCATCCACGCGATGGCGACATAGCTAAGCAGGGAGCAGGCGGTCATGTGGCACATGGTGAGGAAGATCGGGTACCGGAAGCCATAGTTGCTGAGCAGGTACTTGTTGAGGAGGAGGACGCCGATGTTGGAGGCGTACCAGGAGACGACGAGCCCCACGGTGAACAGCC
>JAVDBV010049335.1:0-11179 GCA_032619315.1 Piper longum | reverse complement strand
GAGCACGAGCCGAACCGAGCCGAACGCAAAAAGCTTGCGAGCAGGCTTGGCTCGTTTACACCCCTACGAAAACTACATATAAATTCAGGAATCATAACCTCCTTATTTATAGAATTAATTTTATAATTCCAATTTAACCTATCATAAGAGAAATTATAAAAATAATAATACACATTAAATTCCACACTTATATTAATGACACATAAACCTTAACTTTAATATATTAATTGAATTTAGGCCAACCTTAAATAACAGTATATGACATAATTATAAATTCATGTATATATTTATATCCAACATTCAACAGGGCAAGGGTGGTGCTTCATGCTTATGTTTCATACCTTCAAATCAGTTTTAATTTTGTCCATGCTGCTTCAATATCCCTCAGTGATACAAGTCAGAATAGTTTATTTCTCAAGTGTCTTGTCTAGCTACTTAGTTTTTGACTCTCTGATAACCGATAATATTTTATTTTTAATAATTTTTAATTATATTAAAAGTGTTTAATTGAAGAGTTTTTAATTAAATTAAAATTTTCTTCCTATTCTTAGGAGTTTTTATTAGAAAATTATTTACTTAAGTTGGAATCTTATTTAGTTCTTTCCTATTAGAGGATTAAATCTTGCTTTTTTAGTTTCAATCTAAATCTTATACTAGAACTAGAAAAAGAGTATTTTTCTCTTTATAAATACAAACATTGTAAATTATTTATCACATCCATCCAATTGTTAAACATAAGAATATTTTTCTTTTGTTGTGTGCTATCTTTGCTCTCTGCTATTCCTTTCTCATCTTCCTTGTAGTTTTAGAGAAAAGGAAACTATGTGAACCTTTTTGTCTAGTTATCTTGCATTAATTAACATCACTTTGTTGTTTTGATATTATCAAAATGATATTTATAAAAGTAGCCCTCCTGATGTAATGAGTGGAAAAAATATATACATATGACATTTGTTTTTGGTGCAGAGTTACCAACAGTTGTGTATGTAATTGTATACCCTTAAGATTTGGTCACCCTTTTCGACTGGTTTAAGTCCGAGCTTCACACTACGCAGTACTTCAACTGTTCATTACAGCACTGGCTCATTGATGGAAATCAGCGGTGCCATCTGCACTTTCTTAAACTCACCGAGAAAATTATGATGAACCCAAATAACTCGGGGTTTTCCAAAAGTACGGAGGAGAAAAGATAGACAACTGATATACATGTTTCCTTCTTGCCACACAATTGTGAAAGTAGTAACATTAGAAATTACACTTGCTACATTTCGACGACAGACAGAGTACATGAACGAGATGACCCACTATCTACGTACTTGGTTGTCACATTTAGATACTGATAACAGAGAACAAGTTCACCAGGTAAGCTCACTCGAACGACAATTAGACCAGAGTGCTCATTCTTCACTCTCCACCGCTACGGGCTGCTCTCTACTCAATTATCTCCATGCACATGACACTACCAATGCTCTGTTTATCCAACCTAGGTAGAGTACCCCGTCTCTTTCTTCCAGCCTGTAGTTCTCAGAATAACCTTCCAACAGGGTTTTAATTGTATTGTTGACCACAGAACTCAAAGGATACGGAGTGAACCCAGCCATCTTAAACCGTGCACACCACTTACCCAGAAGTTCATGCCGCTCAACCCGTTCAGCCCCTTCGCAGGCAATGATGTTGACAATATCACGAGCTAAGCAATGCTGCTCCACACTAATACGCTCCTTGTCATCCCTTGCCAGTCTGACATCAATTGATTCAAATATTGCACTGTAATAACTCAGTGTCTCCACAAATCTGTGCAAGAATGGAGCAGTGTTCGTGTTAGATTCTTGCTCAACTAGTGTGACCACCTTTGGTGATAACTTCTTAATCATCCTCAGCAGCCGGTCCCGATGATTGTCTGTGGTCACGCTCTCATCGGGCATATGATGTAATTGGAAGGCAAAATTTACCGCTAAGGCCTCATTTGGACGTACTTGCAAATGCTCTTCTTGAACTTCGCTTCCATCAATTGCTGCTGCATGGAACTCAAATGGCACATTACAGGCATGAGCAAGACGAGATAATCTTTGACCAACAATATTGAGCCCACCTCCCCTAGCATAGGCAGATTGAGAATCATCTATACCAGTAATTCGTAAATGAGGTGGGCCACCTGGTCTTGCTGCAAAAGCTTGGATTAAGGTCAGCCATTGGCTCCCCTGAGCTATTTGGAAATCAACAATATGAATCCTAGGTTCATCTTTTACAGCTTCAGCTATTGCCCCATTTGCTGACATATAACCGAATTTGAAGTAGGGACAAGCCTCATAAAGTAAGTGCATATAAGATAGAAGTTCAGAGCTAGTAGGCTCTTTGCATTTCAACGCTTTGTAAATTGAACTTCCTGAACAAGATAATCGTGCTACAAGACCCTCCAGCATGTAAGCTCCCAAGCGCTGCAATGGGGTTCCAGAAACAGAAACCATTGGTCTCACTTCTGCCATCAAAAATTCCATCAAGGGAAGATTATTTTCTGCAACAGCTTTGGCACATGCAATTAAAGATTGTCTCAAATCTCCATTAAGGAGTTTCAGAGTTTGCTTCCACTTAGTTTTTAACAATGTCTCCGGATCAAGGAAGCTGTTCTCAGAGCTATCAATCAAATCAGTGTCAGGCCCCAACATGGCCGTTTCTAATTCCCACAGCTTCTGCTTTATGTTGACATCATCAGTTATGCAAGAACTGCTAACAGGTGAGCCATAGTTGTTTTCTGGAGACTGGTAAAGCTCCAACGAATAAGACTGAGATTCTTGTTGAGAGGTTGGACTTCCGCTGGAAGTGAAACTAACAGTAGAAGGAGAATTATATCCTGGCAAACTTGAATTTGCAGATGTTGATTCCAAAGTGCAGTATGGGTTTTGAGAAGTAAGAGATTGAAATCCGACTCCATGAGACCCATCATCCGAGCTAAGATAAGGTTCAGGTTCTTGCACAGGACGCCTTTGTTGTGAGTATAACAGACTTTGGGATCCACCAAAACTTTTTTCCTTTTTAGTAGCCTGCATCTGCATGGATGTATGGTTCATTCTTTCCTTTAGAAAGATAAGGTTTTGGGCAAAACTTGGGATTCTCTTACTGGGAATTTCTGTTCACCACCATAAAGTCAAAAGCCAACCAAATTTTTCTAAGCTTAACTACTGATCACAGTGAAATCCATTCCAAATATGCTATGATGTGAAATCCTACTCATTTTGCCCAGAATAAGAACACAATAACTCAATGTAGAAGTTCTCATTCTCCAAGGTACATAGTTCTGGGTGCTTTCTGCAGCAATACAACAATAAATTATTAATTATTAATTTACGTTTATAGACACATAATACACAAAGAACATCCAACATGCCAAATTTGCTACAGCCTTTATTAACTAAATATTTTCTACGTTTGAAAATGAGAAAAAATTGAATAAGAAGTTGATCTAGGAAATCAAAAGTCACAATATGGTATCAATGCTTGTGTCAGGTATGTAACGAAAAACAGGAGGTAGATGAAAAAAATTATATCTGTTGGCATAAGGTTAGCATTTAGTCGATCATAGTGATGAACTTCTGCAAAATGTCAAGATTGTAAGAAAAAAAGATTCAAAGAAGGATTTTCACACTTGTTTTGGTTCATGTAAATTGTGAGGGCTACAAAAATGGTTGATGCACAGGGCTCTGGTGGTAAATCCTTCCGAATGAAACAGATAATGCTAAAATTTAGTCGATCTTAATGATATATATGTTGCAAAATTTCAAAATTGTAAAAGAAAAAAATTAATAAAGGATTTTTCCTGCACTCTAATGAAACTTCAACTTATAAACACATTAGAAAAGCAGCATGGTCCAAGAAACCCATATATAAGTAGCTTGGCCAGCATAATACTGATAGCTTCCATACAGGATAGAGCGACAAATCTAGTGATCTATATCAAAGATTTAAACTTTCACTGATTATATCTCGAGCTAAGGAATATTCCAGGAGAGGAAATGCAATTTAATCAAATCATATTGACATAGTTCAAAATGGATTAATGGGCACAACAAATAGTTAGCACTAAAATGAAACATATTCCCAATTGAACAGAATTCCAACCAATGATAATCACATCCAAGCCTCAAGAAGCACAACATCTTCATTTTTTTTACCAAAAAAGAAGCTAATCACAAAACCAAGCTCATACCAGCACGGAACACTGAACAAGCTAAAATACAAGCCCAATTCAAGAGAGAAAAAAAAAAAGCAACAGTGGAAGACATGAATTCTTCCAAAGTCATCAAGCAACAGCTCAAAAAATATGATTTTTTTTGTCAAAAAACATGCCAACATAAAAAATATTGACATGAATAACAAACACAAAAGACAGTAAAATCAAACCTTTGTAGAACTTTCGGATTTCAACGGAGGAAGAGGCAGGGACTTAGGATATGTGTGATCTCGAGAACTCGTTGCTAAGAGAAGGATCACATCCGACTAGGACGCGCACTTGCGTTTACGAAGGAGATAGCTTCTAGTACTAAAAAGCCCTCATATTTTCTCAAAATTACTTTCTTGCCTCACTTTGGAGCTGGTCGGCTATCTGCTCAGAATGAAACGACGGTTGTGACCTCCATCAATGTCGGGCATGAATCATGAATTATGAATGTTTAGCATAATAAAAAAATAATCATGCTCACTTCAAAGCTCACACAGTCCAGACAAACGAGGGTGGCCGTATGTTATTGGGTGCAATATATATATATATATATATATATATATATATATATATATATATCTATTTTCTATTTAAATTTTATTGTAATTTTTAGTATTTTTATGAGGGCTAGTGATTTGATAGTAGTTATGAAAATATAATTTAATTTTTACATTTTTATAAAAAAATAATGACATCAAATGTGTAAGGCTAGTGCATATAAAAAGTTATTTTAAAAAGCATCAAAACTGATCTTTAAGTTTTAAATTTGTAGGACAATGATGAAAAAGTCAATATGATAGTTTTTTTTGCCTTAATTATTTCCGAGTGATATATAATCAGTCGTGAGAATTAAAGATATCATTTCATTAAATTGGAAAAATGGCATAAATGAGTAAAATTGGAATCCGTCCAACAGTTAGGATATTATTTAAACAAATTAATCCACAATAAGGATTAAAGAAAAACTCATCATACAACTTATGTTCGAAAATTTTATTTCTTGATCACGTCTATAAATATATTATCTATTGGTGGAAGTCGACCAGTGCCATATATTACTTACCTAAAAATATATATATTATTTGTTATTTGAAAATTATTTATAAAAATCAATTAATAACACTTAATTTATTACATTACATACATTAATTAAAAACGAGTGAGCTCTTGGATCTCTCGAAACGATAACAAGTTGGGAGCACAAATTAAAAAAATCAATGAGTCAAATATTCTCATGTATGCATAAAATAATAAAATAAGGTGGGCGACGAGGTGTAGCACATGAAAATAACTTAAAAAGATTTGGGGGACCAGCAAATTAGATCGCATGCAATTATTCGCTGACTCTTGAAAATAGAATTCAAAATGCAGTAATTGGGTTTGGAAGCAATTGGGCCATTCCTAACAGAGTCATCGCATGGGGTGGGGCCTTGGACTCCAAGTGTACAAGAGTATTTAAAATATTTTTAAATTGGTTTTTCTTTAAATATTTTACATACTTGGTAATAATATAACACATTATTTTAAGGTGTTTTTGATAAAATTAAGTATATTTTTACATATTTGCTTTATATTGAACTAACATACTCGCACACTCTAATATACTCTTATAAATTTAATTGTCCGTATAGGTATTAATTAAGTTTTATAATATTATTGACTGTAAGACTTTAAAAAAATTACTTTTTTTATATAAATACTTAAATTTTAATTTTTATTATTAATATTCGAGTGGCTGAAAACCCATATTAACGTAACAGTTTTTTTTATTGATTTTAACATTCCTAGTTTGTTGATTAAAGCTACATTGGGCTCTAAAAATTAGTGAGTTGGGGAGTGCATTCTAGAAAAAGATGGGGGTAGTATCGTAGTTTCGGCGAGTTGTCGGTCCCGTAAACGGACGAAGCGGACTCTTCTACGCGTTTAGCTTCCACGTCCATTTCAACGTCCAAGTGTGTTCCAACCAATTCAATTCCTTTTCTGTGGTTATATAGCCACTGAAGCTCATCTCTAGATGGGATTAATACCATGCATTTATTTTTGGCAGAGATTGGTGGAGAAAATGAATTTTAAGAAGAAAATGTGAAAAAGAAATTATAAGGACAAAGAATGAAGGAAGTGTCCAAAAGAAGGCGAATAAGAAAATAGTTAGATTTCGTTTCATTTAATTTATTTTACCTAGGCCTAAACATAAATTAATGGGCTAAATTATTTTTCCTAAGGTGTTAAAGATTTACAGGTATACCTTATGAATATTGCGGTAATTATTATATATAAAACTATTATATTAATAAAATAAACTTGGACTCTGTTTTAGTGTATTTTTTAAAAATTTTAAAAAATTTCAAAAAGTCTATGGTATCCTGTTTAAGACTTTTTTTTTATTATTATGAAATTTTTATAAAGATTGTCTATTGATCCTCCTTGTAACAACTTGTCCTAAACCGGATCAAGCTGTCACTATATAAAAGAAAAAATCAGGTAAAAAAATAATCCACCAATATAATCACTATCGTGATAATTAAGTAGTTAATACTAAATAGAGGAGAACAAAATAAACCATGCAGCCAAGAAATTATCTTATATAAACATGATTGTAGTTAAACATTAAATATCAGCATAATTTAAGTCACAAAATATAATATAATAAAACTTATGAACCAGTTCTTAAGACTACACTTGTGTAAATGCATGACATTTAAAAATAACGAGGGAAGTCTAGTGGCCAAAATGAAGACGTGCAACTCCACTTTGGCACATCATCTCGTCTTCTCTTTATTTGTTTATATGAAGCTACAATTCATCATAATCTCATTTTCAATAATATTCGTTTATACGAAGAGGGGCAATTCATTCATCATAATCTTATTTTTAATGTTTTAATCTTGTGTCGAGCTAGGCCAACGCCCTGACTTTTCCACGCACGTTGTAGACAAGTTGATTCTAAAGTTAGACAAATCGAGATTACAATTATTATATGGACCTCGATTGTCTCTCAAGAATGTAGGCCGACATGCTACAATCTTAATCTCGGCATATAAATTAATTTTAATATAAGTACTTACTAAATATGCATGATTTAACATTAAGAAAAGGAAGTATCTCAATATCATGTAAATATTTAAATCTCCAAGCATGTCACATGTATAAAAGTTTATATTTGTGTATTTTATTTCTAATTATAATAATATAATAATTTATTAGAATTTAATTCATCAATATTGAATACCAACTTTTGTGCATTATAATTCATATAAAATTTTTAAATATCATATAATGGTATTTAGCTACAATCATCTAAATAAATTAGGTATTTAACAAAATAATTTATTGAAAATATAAGTATCCACACTAATTACATAATATTCACTTTAATTAACTATAATCTTGAACATCCCAAAAACATTACTAATATAATCAACGTAGATTGTGTCCAAAATACATCATATACGCATATATAAATATTTATGTCCAAACATTAGCTAAACCACGAGAGCAGCCAACTTATTATATCACATACTATACCATATTTTCAGATGTTTACATTCAAGCAATAAGAGATACTAATACTATATGCATATATAAAGAAAAAATTAATTAGGAAAAGTGATGTAATACTAAGCAAGAAGGTCACTAACGAGTAGCTACACCTCCACTATGACCAAGAGAAAGGAAAACATGAAGAACAAAAGAAGTGGGTGAGTGATAGAAGAAATCTCCATCCCTATTTATAGACCAAGCCCAAGATTAATCCTAAGTTTGTTTTTGTTTGGTTTTTTTTTCCCAAACGTCGTCCTCATCCCAAGTTAAGTTTTTGGCCAACCCATGGGATTGGCCATTGAGGTGGTCCTATAAGATGCCTTGGCCAGCCCATGGGTTGGTCCAATAAGGAAATTTTTTAAAAATTAATTAAACCATTTACACTCCTTCCGTGAGGACTTAATACATTATAAATTTATATATAATGTGGTTGGTTTTGTTAAAATCAAACCAAACCATTACACAAATGATATTTGTTTTACCATTAATTATTTATTCTTTGGTGTTTACTTTAATTATTTTTAATTCTTACTTATAAAATAAAAAATTGTTAGCATACATTTGAAGGTTAATTACAAACTTATTGCAAAAAGTTACATTAATAAGGTTCTAACTTGGGACAATATTGTATAATAGATACACAATAGATAATATATTATACTTCCATCTCTTGGACACACAGTTAGATAAATAAATAGACAGATAGATAAATAGATATATATATATATATATATATTTATAGATAACTTTTTCAATAAATTAAACTAAAACAACGATTTCATAACTTGGGATAATATTGTATATCATGATGCCTAGAGGTACATAAAAAGCAAAAATACAATTAAAAGGAAGAAGAAAAGTGGAGAAGTGTCGTAAATAGGATTCTTTTTATTTGTTATTTATTTGGTTTGATTGGTTTTGACTGAAAATATATTGAACCTACCAAACTAAGCTCGTTTGGCTTTCAGTTTCAATTAAATTACAACTGAACCGAAGTAGTCGGTTAACCAAATTGTCAGTCCTAATTATATATCTTTTTCCATGGATCTAAATCTGCGGTATGTAAGATTTAATTAGGGCCAAGACCACCCAACATGGAAGCTTTTATTTATTTTTATTTAAAAATCACAATTGCTTTTTACAAGTGGATGGCAACTATTACACTTTGATTCGATCAGGTCTTACACCGAAATTTTGGAACTTCACATTTGGGCTAATTTTCATTCTTCGTACTTATGACTATTAGGTTGATTAAAAAGTAGAATTGTATTTTTATGGTTTGGAAATCATGTCTGTCACACAAAGTAGCTAGTTACTCTTCCCTTTTGGTGGTTTAAGAATATATATAAGTGAATGATATTAGTAATCTTTGTCTCACACTAATAATGAATCAAAATTTGCTGCAAAAGTTTGTAGTTAACAAGTCCGCAAGACCCAATAAAGCAATGACATACAACTATTCATTCTAGTTAAAACTTCCCAACACTTAAAATATGCGATAGAGTAATACAGGCATACCTTACAGCATAATTACCTTACAATCAATTTTATAACAACAATCTCTGAATTTAATTGTCCAATTGAAAAAAGTTTCACTGAGAATTACGGAGAGATAAAAAGCTGATCCCAAACTTCTAATCCAATCCCAAATTGAAAGTGAGCTTACGAGTTATGACTATACCTTTTCTTTCAACTCTTACCCAAGTCAGACAAGTTCTTTTGCAAAGAACTTATGGGATAAGGCTTGTAAACAAATTTCAAACCAACCCCACATGTGGTTCAGTAACAAAACAACTCTTCTAATATTAATGTAAGTAGCTTCATATAAAAATCATAAGGGTGGTTAGATAGCAACGTGAATTAATACAAAATAATTAGCAAATGGGTCTTAATTAGATTTCTCTAAAAGAAAAAAAAAGAAGGTGATGAAATGCTACTTTTGGTGGTTGATTTCTCTTTCACTTTCCCCATAATCCTTGTCATAATCCAATCAAATAAAGAAATATATGGGAATAATATCAAGTGGACAGCCACCTCACAAGAATCAATTTTGTTGTTTCCTTCTTCTTCGTCTGACGTGCCGCACCATACTTTTTTCTTGTTTATATACATTCCTTATTTTTTTGTGGTTCCCAAATTTGCAACGACAGATGCTTGTCATGTGATACATGAATTTGATCAAATACAAAAACTGGGACCTGCCCTAGGCAAACTACGTACAGCTGCTGCTTTTTAAGTAGGACAACTTGAGTTGTAAATCCATGGATACCAGAATAGTCCCTCGGGCTTGCCCCCTCGGTCGTAGAAACCTTTCTATGAGTCCTATTATGGGGTGCATGTGGGGAAAAACATTGGCGTGTAAAAAAGAAAAGAGGTTTATTAGTTAAATGCCAAATGGGAGCCGGTTCACTTTTTTTTAAGAAAAAAGAGGCTAACTTATATTTATGGATGAGAATGGTGAGGTTGTAACTTAATGCGTATTTTACACAGTTTTAAAATTCTTGTTTTACTTAAAAAAACTCATCGTGTCAAACTTCACTCTACAGCTACTTTATAACCTACCAAGTTAAATTTCATGATTGATTATATACTCACTATTTTTATAATTAATTTTTTAAATCAAGTTATAAATTTTTTTAAATTAATTAAATCATTATTTTTAAGTCATATAAATTATATATTTATTAATTTTTAGTGTCAAAAGAACAGTATATACTAATTTTATCCAATTATTTATTTATAAAATTAAAAAATTAATATACATGATTATGAGTCAACACCTTAGAATCAACTCCACTCTGTGACTTGCCAAATCAAGTTCAAGTTTCAATCTTTTAAACTTAATTTTAAGATGTGGGTATGTTTGAGGGGTGATAAGGGGTGGTGGTATACATTAATCTATTGAGAGATGATCTTTTTGAAGTTGGTAAATGAATAATGCATACTCACTTCTCTATCACAAAAGTTACTATTGATTTATCTTATTGTTGGATATATACATGAACTGATTTTTTAGATTATTTTTTAGAGATTCAATGAATAATCAAAAGCTTATTACACAGAATGCATTAAAAAATGCCTGCGGTTGATAAAAATAAGGTGTAGGAGTAGAACTCTCCACTTAACATCACTATCTTGCTTGCTCTTGTTTAAACTAATTAACTAAATGAAATGTTGCCTTTCTTCTACTCTTTAACTTGCTAGTCACAACTGTAAGTCGTTTCTATCTAACGATCTTTGTCTCATATACACACATTTTGACTTCTAACCGTACATATATATATATATATATATATATATATATATAGAAAAGCTGCAATGAGCTGCGGCCTTTTTGCAGCGTATTGCAGTGCGCGGCCCATTGGCCGTTGGATGAAAATCCAATGGACCACAGTTTTCAAACCAGCCTGACCTGCCCATGCG
>JAVDBV010049332.1:0-11315 GCA_032619315.1 Piper longum | reverse complement strand
CTTGAATTAAAATTAATAATTAAAAAAATCTAAAAAATATAAAAAATATCATAAAATATAATATACATTATAATATAAAAATAACATATTGTGTAAATAAAAATTTGCCGATTTTGACTTATTTAATTAAACCCATTTTTTTAATTTTTGATAAATTATTACGATAGAGTGACTCCCCCAGATCTAATTCAACTCAGCGTCCGATCCCGAGCTGTGGGGCTATGGGTTGAATTGCATCCGGATCATCAATGTTCAGGGCCGCTCACATCCAATTAAACCCACCAAAAAAAATCATGATATCACCCAGACCGACCGAGGAAGCGCCGCCGCTGCCGGCGTCGCCGTCACACACACATGCTCTCCCAACTCCTCTATTCCTCTCCACCACCACCACCACCGCTCCCCTCCTCCATCTCTACTACTAGGGCATGTTTGCCTTTCCCTCCCGAGAGGGCCAAGTATCAACAACACCTCAATGCCGCCATCTCCGTTGTTCAAAAGGCTTGCCGCCTCTGTGTCGACGTGATTCCCGCTATCCTTCTATATTGTTGGTTGCCAAAACCAAAACAAATGTTTTGTATATTTCGTGAATGTTTAATCGTTTTCTTTTGCAGGTTAAGAGGTCTTTGTCGACCGGGGATGGGAAGATCCTCGAGAAGACCGACCAAACTCCCGTCACCGTTGCCGACTTTAGCGTCCAGGCTTTAGTCAGTTTAGGTCACTCCCTCTATACGTATCTTTCATTGTTCAATTCCTCCTTTGTTTGTTTTTTTTCTTCTTCATTGTCCAGTTGCTAATTGTTGCTGCTCATTTCTTTGATGTCTTTTTTTGTTCCGGCTTCGAACTCCTCCTAATTAGCTATTAGTAATTGCATTACATTGTGTTCTGATTTATGTATATATACTGACGTCGACAGAGCTGAACAGGGAATTCCCTTCCATCCCTTTAGTTGCCGAAGAGGATGCATCGTCCTTAAGGTCGTCGAGCTATATTTCTTCCAATACTGAAGGGAGCAATGCCTCACTTAATAACTCCCCTCTGGACTCTATTTTGAGTGTGGTGGCCGGGATTACTGACTCTGGCCGCCGGGAAAGCTTAAAAATAGATGACGTGTTAGAAGCAATTGACAGAGGCGGGAAGACAACGTTTGCGTCTGCATCTCCATCTTCTGCTTATTGGGTAGAATTCTCTCTGGTCTTTTATGACGTTTCATTTGACAGGTTCAATGCGAATACAGGCTATTCGGCTTTGAAATAAACCACGTTCTGTTTGTGATACCGGTTGCTATGAGGGACTCACTATGCGTATTATTAGAAGTTTGTGTGTGACTATTTCTTCACGCTTGTGTTGTATAGTAGTTTTTCGTGCCAGCCTATCTATTGTATATCGCTCAATCAGTACTTTTCTTTTCGGTGTTTTGCCTAAAGTTTGAAGTGGCGGTGTTATTAATTTGCAAATTCTATATATTCGTATTGAAGATGCACAAAAACAAAACGCTTACTCAGGTACTAGCTTTTGTTTTTGACTGGCAATGCTCAGTCAATTTATAAGAAATCGCTTGTCCATCTTACTTGGCCGGGGAAGTTCTGACATGCTTTGATTTTTGTGTATGTTTTCTTCTTGAAGTTTTGTATGTTTCGTTTGTTCATACTGATCCACAGGTTGATTGATGTTGTTCATGTTATAGATTCTAGATCCAATAGATGGCACACGGGGTTTTCTGAAAGGTAGTGAGTCCTTGTATGTGGTAAGCCTTTTGATTCTTGTCCATCAATTCCATATATCGTGCGTTGCCAGTATTTCCATTCGAAAATGAGGAGAATATAACATTGCGCAAACAAGATTATACAGTGCGCCAATAAAAAGGGGAACTAAATTAGTCCAAGCAAATACATAAAAAATAAAAATTGAATATAATATTGTAGCCAAATGGTGGAATATTACATGAAGAAATTAACAATATGCAAAACACAGACTTCTTTCTCTCTTGTGAGCCAATTGATTTTAGTTTATCACATAAAGATGTACGCTGTGACCTCAAATATCAGCTATATATGTCAATCATCATTTGCACCACTGTTTATTTATTCAATAGACAATTAATTCTGCAACATGGAAGTCGATGCAAGCAAAACATGTTTCCTTTTCCTAGATAATCCTTCATTATAATCTTTTCTCACATAGAATGGCTGTTTTACAGACTCTATTATCTCTTAAAGAGTTTTTTTTTGTGTTGATGGCTGGCATAGCCGCTTAGCAATTCTGTGATCAAATTTCTCTCCTATATTAGATGTTTTGCTTGTATTCTAATTTTTTGACTTGGGTAGAACTACTGATTAAATTCAGGTTGGCTTGGCCCTTGTGGTTAACGGAGAGGTTACCTTGGGTGTGATGGGATGCCCTAATTGGAATGATGACATTTTATTTCAGAAGCCAGATATGTTTAGATCAGGAGTTCAAGATAGAGTAATTGAGTCGGGAGTTATTATGATTTCCCATGTTGGTTGTGGTACGTGGATAAAGAAGTTAACTAGATCTTTTGATGTTTGGGTCAACCAAAGTGGCTGGTCTAGATGTTATGTTGATCACTGCTCTCATATTCACGAAGCTCGTTTCTGTATCCCTGAGAGCCAAAGCTGGAACTCACTACCCCTGTCTAGTTTATATGATGCAACGATTGGTTCAAATAGTGTTGGCAGGAAACCAAGTGCTGTCCTTTTATCAGCATGCTGTGGGAGGTTGGCTATATCTTTCTTCTTTCTTGCATTACCATATTACCATCTATTAAATGTGACACATGTCTAACTTGCATAATGATCATATAACTTTGGTTTGGTTGCTGCAAATTGCAATTATTTAGTAATATATTGAAAAAAAAAGTAAATGTTTACGATTATCTTCTTTTGTGAAGTGCTTCATCGAACTATGAGAAGAAGAATTGCTTTATGATGATCTTTTATATGGCAAAAAAAAAAAGGGAGATGCCAAAGGAAGTCGTCCTTGCCCTAATGATATATTTGGAATATGACATAACACCTCAAATTTGTCCCTTTATAAATAAATTGGCAAAATAAATCCTTATATTAGAACAAACATAATGGTTTTTATATGTTGGTATCTCAAATAGCAGAACAATTAATTTATTATTCAGCATGATTGTTAACATAATGTATAAGTGCATCCTTGTAGAGATGTAATAGCAGTCATTCCTCAATGGAAATCTTTGTCATTAATGGTGATGCTCATAACTCTCTCAGTTTTTGCAGTGTTTCATGTCGCTTCATATTACAATGTGAAACTCGCTTTGCGAAGTGCAATACTTTATTGGATTATGCTCTTTTGGTTGACGTTGTGATGATTAAATGTGAAAAATATAAATCATGATGACTAACCGTCTCCCTCATCACTTTTTCACACTCTTCATTGATATATGTACTCCATATGCATATATTATTTATTTTGCAGTTTGTGCAAGTATTTAATGGTTGCTTCTGGGCGTGCTTCAATCTTCATTCAACGAGTAAGGCGGCGAATTATTGTTAAGGTGGGGACGAACTGGAACTATATCATTAGAGAGTTCCAATATCTGATAGTTTCCACTAACAGCTGCTATTATTTCAGTTTACACTTTTGTAAATTATTAAAATGATGATTTTTGTTTATATGCAACAGGCTTGGGATCATGCTGTTGGAGTGATATGCGTAGAAGAAGCTGGAGGTCAGGTATGCTGTTGCAGGACCTACCTGTCATTTTATAGCTTGTCATTGTAACTTTAATCTGGAGTTACTAAAAGACATCAGTAAAAGATAAGTTGAAATTGATAAATCATAGGAATTCATTGGTAGTGACAAATGTCACACTAGATTTTATTGCCTCTTATGGAATTAACTAACTCTAGATGATCGTAGTAAGTTTTGTTTCAAGTTAGGGATATTTGAATTTTGAAGATAGAGAATGGAATTTTTTTGTTAAGGTCGTGAGGGGCATTGTCTCTAACTATGAAATTCACAAATAATGATATTTCTTGAAATGTGTCAAAGCTAGTAACGGTAGGTTAGGGTGAAATGTAGGTGTAATACCTCGATTCGGCCTGCAAAGCGAACCGAATCAAACTGTAAAATTTCAAGATGCTAATTCATAACCCATTAAATGCAAAATTGACCCACGGGGGCCTATTCACTCAAGGTGTCAGAAGACAGAAACTTGAGGGAATCTAATGCACAAACAAAACCTAGATTGCATGCAATGACACCTAAGGCTAGGCTCATGTAAATAGGACATCCTAAATGAGTTTAAGTTAAAGAGGAGGCTAAGATTTCTGGAGAAAATCTGGCAGAGTCTCCCTCATAATTAGGACATTGAAAAAAATTTCACAACCTGTTTATGTTCACAATTGCTAAAATCATACACAAAACATTTCAAAATTTTATATTTCATGCACAAAACCATTCAGGAGGTGTTCCATCGTGTTCACATCACACGCAGAGAATTTATAACATAGTTTTACATTTTTCAGGTGGGTTGGTTTGTCTAGATTTCACATAAGCCTTTCAACCTACAAAACAAAGACGAGAAGCTCATCCAACCCATACTTGTTCTTTGCTTTGGGTACCTGCACAAGTAATGAAGTTTATCGGACTTGGGATTTATTTAACCTTTAGTTTAAGGACTTCGAGGCTTGGAGAATTTTTGCACAAAATAAGCTAGACTTGTATGCCCCAAAGTATTCCGCCTGCAAAATAAAAATATACAGTTAGAAATAACAAAATACAAATTTTGTAACCATGTTTGTATTTCTAAAATTGCCCCCACAAAACAAAGGAAGGAGATATTCACAAAGGAAGCAAAACAAAAGAACAACGCAGTAATGCACACACAAAAACAACCAACCCAGTATTTCCAACCCCCTCTCAATTTGTGTACCTATGTCGACCAACGCCATGATCACTTACCTACAAATAATAAAAACGCATTAGTAATGAGCGTTACCGAGTCCCAATAACTAAATAGAGGAAACAACAAAACTGACAAGTGAATAACATAGTTATCCACACGAAAACTGAATTGAAATTAGAAACTTTTCCACACATGCACAATCTAATCACAATAAGGTCAATAAGGCCGAATCATAATCATAGATTTAATTACGCACACATACCGGAATACTCAACATTAGCATGTCAGTACTATTCATGAGTCGGAATCTAGTCGAAGGTAGCATGCTCGTGGCCAATAGGGCCTAACTGATCACATCTAAGACATGATATTTTTTGGATATACTCGACGAAGAGCACGCATATGTTGAAATCTGAGATACACACTGCTAGCATCACACAATTAGCCACTAACAAAGCACTATAGGTGGGTACCGATCAGGCCCTTTAGTTAGCGTTATTCTCTCATCCACCATGCATGCACCAAAAATCCAAAAACATATAATAAGTATAAGGTCTGGTATGGTCAAATTGAATAACGCTAAAGTGCGACTTTTGAGTTAGATCTTGCATTTTTGAAACTCATCAAAGGATAAGATGAATCTGTAGATGGTGGGGTTAAATAAAACGCCACTTGTTACGTCCTATGATGTGAAAACCAAAACAGGTGAGTCAAGTAGTAAATCAAGTAGAGAGAGTCTTAACGGACCTGAGAAGAGTTCCTTGTCCTACCGTGATAAGTTCAACTCTGCACGGCCTAGCAAAGATAGACCACTACTCAATGCCTGTATGATGTATGCGTGTAATGATATGCAACAGTCGTAGATGCAACAAATGACATGATATGTAGGACAAAAATTAAACGCTCCACACACACATCACAATCACATGCTCAACGTGTTGAACATTACACGAGATTCTAATAAAACATACACCAAAAAACATAAAACTGACGAACCGACTTTGGAAAGTCATAAGTTGAAAGCTCATGTATCTTGAAGCTCCAATGAACTCCGATGGAGCCGCTTGAGATGGTGAGTCAAATCCACACCCGAACTCGTTAATTACGAATTATTTTATTAATTAAAATCAACTTATAATGTTCAATTAATTAGGTTAATTAGATCGACTACCATTTAGCTTTAAGATTTCACACCAAAACCATCTTTACAACCAATTATGGATTATCTTACCATTATTTTAATATAATTTACTAATTTTGCACGCAAAACGAGACAACTTGTATGCAGTCCAAAAATTATAAGGTTTTAATTTTTATATTGTTTCAACTGAAAAACACACTCACCGGCTTGACAATTGAAGCCATTTAGAGCAAATGAATGGTGGACTCACCCAATGCTAAGTTCACAACACCATACAAAGAATCCCAATAGCCCCGGACCGACCGCGTGCTACCTGGATTGAGCCAAACATAAAACTAAACGTAAAACACTAGACTGATGGGCCAGGGTTTACATTTGGTGTGGCAGCTGAGCCAAGCTCAATCTTGGCTCAAAGTGGAACCGAGCCGAGCCAAGCTCATGAAGGTGACTCCCAGGCTCGCCTTGGCTCAAAGGCTCAGTCAGCTCCAGCTGAGCCGACTCATTATTTTTTTCAAAAAAAATATACCATATGAAAAAAATTAATTTTATATTTATTTAAAAATTTATAAAAGGATTGTGTGAATGTGGATGGTGGAGAGTTTGGAGAGAGTTGGAGGCTTGAAGAGTTGGGGGATCGGAGAGGTTGTGGCTGTGTGAATGTGGATGGCGGATCTCATCCCACTTGGGCTCTAGGCTCAGCAGAGCCAAGGTGGGCTCTTGAGAGCTCGAGCTCTGATCAAACTCCACTCCAAGTCCAGTCAAGCTTGGCTTGGCTAGTTTAAAGGGCGAGATGGGATGAGCTGACTCGTCTTGCTTGTCATGGCTAGTAAAATGATATTTAGAGTATGAATTTCACAAATAATGATAAATGACCACCTTGTTTTGGGGCATGAGAGTTGCGGAGATGACTTTCACTGATAGCTTTATTTGTTTGTTTCTATTTTGCATTATATGATCAGGTTACAGATTGGAAAGGCCATGAACTTGACCTTATGGCTGATGAAGTAGGGAGAAGAGCAATTTTCCCCGCAGGTGGAATTTTAGTAAGTAATGGCACTTTACATAATCGAATTTTAGAAATTATTTCTCCCAGTTCTTGAGTCTGTAGTAATGTTTTACCATTTGTGGCAATTTCTTCTGCAAGGTTTCAACTATTTAAATTAAACTCAATTTATCTACCGCACACCACTATTCTGAATGGATGGATGTGCTGGGCTCTCTAAACACAAGTATTTAACTTTTGAACTCTTGTACAATTTTTGCCATACTCAGTAGTGCCCATTGTATTTTGAGTTACAGAAACGGGAAAAGGCAAGAGTTTGACAAATAGCAACCTTTCCAAGTGTTCTTCGTGGCAAGAAGTTGAAATGAACTAAAACAAATCCATCTTTAGGTTAAAGCATACCTGTATCCTGCCTTCAATTTTTATCATTCACACTAACTTAAATAATTTGGACTGGGACGTGGTTTGTCCAAATTATTAATTAACATCTGTTAGGAAGCCAAACTAAATTTATTTTAGAAAGAGATGGAATCCGACTAATTTATTGTCATCTGGTCTCTTAAACATATCGTTTCCAAATGAACGAGTGTGAGGTACGGACATTGTAATTTTAATTGATGAAAGCAAGCGATCATCTTTCAATACAGAATGTGCATGGTTGTTGTTCAGTTAGTATCTCTCTTGTTTATTTTATAATGCATGTGCACTTGTTTTGCAAAGAATTATCCGTGGGTAAAGGGAAGGAGAACACATGGGAATAAGATTGATGTATATATGATCAAATTTATTGTGAGTTATTAGAATACTGGAATTCATAACATGAATGTCAGCCTTTGAGCGGTTTCCAACACCTAATCAGGCATCTGATACAAAACAATTGCCAAGGACTGAAATAGGTCAATGGATAAGCTCAAGTGAATTTTGGGCAAGTAGTGATTCGGTAGATGTTCTCAAGAGCCATGTGTTTACCCAAAGGAACAGCTGATTTAAGCATTCTTACCTAGTCGTTTTAAGTGTTCTAGAATTATGGTTACGAGATTGGTGGGGGTAAGCATCCGTGTCTGGAGGAGGCAAGCAGGGAAGGTAAGATAGGTTGATTGGTTACTATCAGTGAGATCCTCTATTCTTAGTGTGCTAATATAATAATAATATGTTGATGGGCAGCATTCTAACGCCAATATCTTTAACTAGGATTGATGTCTATGACCTGATTGGCAGCATTTTTCTTTTTTTGCTTTACTAAATTGTTCTATATTGTTAGATGAGTTGGGGGACGTACATGCATGCTACCGTTTTTCATTTGACCTACTGGGTAGATTGATAACATACGAGTTGCATATATAAATCTCGCATTTCCTTTTTTCTTTTTTTTTTTTGTTTATACTATTACGATGTAAATGTCCAGCTCATTGAGTAGTTCATTCCGTGATAGACTTGGTTTTCTGCTTAATCTGGAATGTATAATATTGCATGAGCAGTGCTTCACAATAGCCGTGCATGAGTCATCATACCTTGTTCATTGAAAATAATCTGGTTTTTATCGCCAAAATTGGTATTGTTTGTTTATTATTTGAATAGGACAGTGATTACTTCGTAGAAAGATTACGATGGTGATTGAGGTTTTGTTGTGATGTCAATGACCATCAAAACTATTGATGACTGTTTTCTGCTTGTAATGTTCGCCTAATACTTAACACTTGGGCGAATTACATTCGTAAATAAACCGTCCTGGGGGCTACAGGTTGATGGTATAATTTGGAGCAAGTCCAAGAATGAATAGTATATTATTTGACCGCCTTTTTGGTACGGTGCAGCATTGAAATATAAATCTAGCTTATGGTATAATTTTCTACCTCGATTAGCGAAAGGTCTCTATGTCCAGACGTCTTATTATTGTCAATGTAGCAATTAACTATACAATGCAATGCCTGTCTGGTGACCAAGGAACTGTTGGTATTCTACGCAAAAGTAAAAAATAATAGCCTACGCCCGTGGTGAAGTTGCTATATGATGGGTTTTATTATAAGCGGCTTTCCCAGATGAAGGACACGTCGATAGATTTACGTCCACATCGCTGGACTCTTTAGCAAACGGAGAGAAATTTGTGCATGGTGATCGTCATGCACATTGTTTAATTTATTTATATATCATTTGCGTAATTGGAGACAGAACTGCGCAGATCCATGATGTCATAGTTGACGATGTAGGCGTTTCATAATACATGGAATTGCATGTTGCTCTGTGCTTGGCATTGTGTTATGCTTCAACAAGGGAGGATTAGAGGTGTTGTTATCTTTGTTGAGAATTAAATTTGAGGGTTATTTTTCTTTACGACCTGATCATCATGAGCAGCAAATTGGTGAATGCTTACTTTTTCATTTATTTATTTAGTAACGCATAGTGATGTACAGAAAATTTTAGGCGCCTAGTTAATGTTTTTGTTCTCATTGTAGCGAACATCAACCGCATTTATTATGCATTTCGACTACTGAACAAGCTTTAAATTTTACGTCTATTCACGTATTTTAGTTAGGGTTGTTAATTAAGTAAGCCAGTTCATGATTATTTAGTATTCATCTTACACAATTTGACTCGAAACTTGATATATAAATGATCAAGCTCAAACTCGACTCAGAACTAGAATCCTACCGAGTTAAGTTTGAGAAAAATAGTATTCGACTTGACTCAGTTATAACTCGAATTTAACTTGTAGTTCGCTTTGAACTCGACTTGATAATTTAATATAATAATATATACAATATTATTCGTCTACTTAAAATATATTTAAAATTATAAATAAATATTATTATTGACTACTAAAGGAGGGTGGTGATGAGGGTGTTTTATTTTTTATTTATTATTATTTTTAGCAAATCTAGGTCATCCTTGTATTCGAATGATCCATATAAAAGTTTAAAATAGAAACATTATTGGCCCCCGGTTAAGATAATCTATATATATATATATTAATAAATTTAATTGAACCAGTTATATTTATTTATATATAATAAAATAATAAAGTAGCATCAATATAAGGGTAGCTCATTTGGGAGAGCTTGGGCCTAATTGACTGAGCAGCTCATGGGTTATTTTTTACCTTATAATCGAGCTGGTTTCAAGCTCGTTAAAACTAAATATTTTAAGTGTATTTGAGATTAAGTCGAACTCGAACAACATAAAAAATATATGAGTCAATTTCGAATATATATTTAAAATTCATTCGATTTTAAGTTGAGTTAAAACACATGCTAAGCTTGCTTGCTCACTCTCGTTTAGCATCCCTAATCTTAGCTCGAGCACAAGATATATTTGTAGCTGTCTTAAAGGCTCAAAATGCTAAACATTTCTTCATATAAAAGTATTAAAAGAGAGAGAGAGAGAGAGAGAGGAGAGAGCAATTTTATTAAAGTACGTAATTAATTTCAATGTCTATATTTTTTGTCCAAAGCAAGGTCCTAATTAAGCTTTTTCCCTCCTATCTCCCTCAAGCGTCTTTAGTTGACACTTTGGCAGGGGATTGACATATTTGAGGAGCAGCGACGCTGAGAGGTGACAGGCAAGGTGAAATAGACCAGCAATAATAATAAAAACGTCTTGCCCAATATTAATCCAATGAGAATCAAGCACTTTGTTTATGAAGACGACGACGATATTTTAATCATCGAAGCAGGAAAATGAGACCATGGTGTTTGGGCACTTGTGTTTGTGTGTGTATATTGGGCGACGAATTGACGCGGCGGGCATTGTATTGCGACAGCTAATGTGAATCGAGAAGATTGAAAAAAGAGTTCAGAAAGGGACGATACTCACTCTCTGAAACGGCGCGCTAAAGTTTGAGATTGGACTTGGTTCAGATTTTACCATCCCACGGTGACACGTTGCCTTGGTGATTAACTCGGGACGGCACCCAATCGCTTTGACTTCCCATCTTTTCTTCCTCTCTCCCTACCCTTTATAACCACTCTTTTCATCCCTGCACATCCTCACCAGACCATAACCTTGCGACTTTCTGATCTTCAACTTTGAGAATCAAGTAGTAGTAGTAAGAGTTGTAGAGGAAGACAGGAGAAGAAGAGGGAGAGGAAGGAGAATCTGATCAGCATGGGGAGAGCTCCTTGTTGTGAAAAAAATGGGCTTAAGAAAGGACCATGGACTCCCGAGGAGGACCAGAAGCTAATACAGTACATTCAGAAACATGGGCATGGAAGCTGGCGAACACTCCCCAAAAATGCCGGTAACTACATATATATATATATATATATATATATATATAT
>JAVDBV010049328.1:0-13012 GCA_032619315.1 Piper longum | reverse complement strand
ATATATATATATATATATATATATATATATATTTGTGTGTGTAAACGCAAGGGATTTTTTCCTTTACCGAGTCTCATATTATTGGTCTTAGCTAGTCAAAAGCGTAGATCACTAGAGAGCAGTATGGTCCAAAAGACACTTGAGGGCACCAAATCATTAGATCAAAGGGAAAAGTGGAGTAGTCCAAAGCCAGAAAAGGAGCGCTTGAATGAAGAAAGTTGCATACATATATATATATATATATATATATATATATATATATATATATATATATATATATGAGAAGTAGCAAGTGTTCTTTAGAGCTGATCAAATTAAAGTGATGAGAAATACAGTTATATACTATCTAATAAGAGTGCAAAGCCTTATTCCTCTTTGCCCCTACCATACCCTTAACGGTCGGACAGCATTTTGGAAAGCTAATGACTAACATACCTTCAAATCACTGCTTTCAAAATTGGCATAACAAAAGTAAAAGATGGATCTCTTAAAGAAGAGTTTGTGATTGCTGTTTTATATCTCTTTTTCACCTCCCAACCTCTCTTTATCTTGCTTATCTCATAGCTTTCATTTCATGGGCAGCTTTGCTCCTAGGTCGCTAAGTGAGATCTTGGTCCGTCATCTCTTTCAGAGCAAAAGGGCGTAAAGCAACATATTAAAAAGTAAATTGTTGAATTATCTGTTAAAAAGTTGGTCTGATTTAATCCAAGCTTCAATGAGCATCTTTTTTTTTTTTTTTTTTTTTGGGTTTGTGTTTGTGTTGGCGTGGCCATGTGGGCAAAAGCAAATATTTATCTTTGGAGCAAGAGAATACTTAGTTTTTGATTGTCTGTCTGGCTTTAAACAAAAGCCACCCACTTTGGATTGACAGCCTTGTTAGTGTCTTAGTGAAAAGGTGATGGAATTACGTAGGACACACTCCTTTCCCAGAAAGTTTGTTATGCTAAATTTTTCTTTTCTTGTCTTCTTTAATTTTTTCATAAACAAGCTTGTCCTCCATTCAATCTGCTCTTTGTTGTAGAGGAATGTTACAGTTTCTTGGAATCAGTTTGATTAGATTTATGTTAGCCTAGGGAATTTGAATTGGGTATAAGGGTACTGACTCCCTACTTTGACCCATCTTTTTTTTTCCCTTGCTTTCCTTTCCTATTCAGTTGGACATGCCGTGTGATTGGCCCAAATTGGAGGCAGTCTCACTTAAGAGTTAAGACGAGCTGATGAAATCCAATAACTGAGATCTTTAGGGAAAAAAAAGGAAAACAAAAAAGGAAAAAGCTTGTGGAAGTTGAGACAATTAACGAATCTCGCCAACCAAGAGCTAGGAACGGACCTATCGACACGGGAATAAAACAATCGTACTGACCTTCATTTACATGAAATGGGCCGTTAAGTGAGGAGAGATGGGCAAAGCCCTGGGACTGGGAAGCCGCTCAATCTTTTCAATGGTCGGACAAAAAACCGTAGCGCGACGTAAAGTTATGTTATGGATATCATTATCTCCTCTACATTACTGTATACATACGTCGAACTTTCACAGCTCGCACTTTGCATACACCAGCTACATACATTGCAAAACATAGCTGAACCTGCATATTTTTGTTTAGTTTCTAAATACAACCAGTTTCTTGCAAGTATTGTACTGATTTGTTTCAAGTAGAGGTGTACATGTACACATTAGCTCTGCCCAAGCGCATACTTCCATTTTTTTGGTTTTATTTTCTGGGTAAAGCACGTATATTTTGCTCACATTTGGAAGGAGCGTCATCTTTTCAACCTGCTTGAAATTGGGCGGTATAGGGGCCCAATGTACTCTTAAAAGATTTGGGCCGGCCCAAGCTGTTCGAATCTAGAAAGAAAGTAGAAAGATTCGAAGAGGAATTTAAAGGGGACAGCTTGGCAAAAAAACATAGCACTTGGACAAAGAACACAACATACAAAGCCCTTGATATAAGCTATAATATGTTCGTAAACGTCAGCAAAAGCCACCACATCTACGCCATCTTCATTCATGTTAGCCCGGATACCAGCATGAACCAAAAAACATCACATTCTCTCCATATATATATATATATATATATATATACACACACACCTATTAAGATGAAGCAACAGTTATGAATCATGGCTAAATGGAAACATCTTAAATCGACTATAAATCAAATTTGATCACCTCGTGTAACAAATGATCGCACACATCGTAACACATTTTATACAATCAGGTCATTGCGAATTGTCACCCAGAAAAACATTTCAGAAAATGTCCCACCTAGTATAAAAATTCGGCAGAACCAAGGAACCCAATTTACGAAACATCTTTTCTCGTAATCTCTCTCGAGGTTTAGTGTGCTTGAAAAAATCAAAATAAAAATAGACACAAAAATAAATAAAAAAAGATGATGAAGAAGAAAAACCTCTCCAGGTTCCAACCGCAAGCATTAACCACTCGTAACATTCCTTCTTTATCATACAACACAAGCTAACAGACAAAATATGGGCATCAATCGTCCAGTAAACGAATGTGCAGGCTTTACTATTTGTAAACAAATTTCAGGATCGATAGTAACGAGTATATTAAAAAATGTTCCACACAAGAATGCACTAATATTTGAGAGGTTAAAAAACGCAACAAAGATATTTCTCCTCTGAAATTTACAAATGTAGAACACTGGAAAGATTTATTTGCATGTTTCATAGCAATACTAGTATCATACAAGTTAATATGCGAATAAATGAGGGAAACAAAGAATGTGCAAGCAAAGATTATGCAGACTATAACAAGCTCGCTTAGTCCTTTTTTTTTCACTTCTATAAGGTACCTGGGGGCTTCCATATTTCTCACATGAATGCATCAAACAGGCGTAGTAGCACTTGCCTCAGTAAACAAGTCTAATAAAATTCTCCACGAGAACACAACAGAAATGAAAACCACAAAATTCTCCTCTTGAAGGCGCATGTCTAGTATTCAACAATTGCACATGAACTTCAGATAAAATGAAATCAATATCCAATCTTCTAATAACAAAGACTCTTTACACAATTGACATAGGGACAGTAGCTGAAATTTTGATCGGGCTTATATTCTCGTAATAATAAGAGACAACAGCTGCACCCCAACAGCCAATTTTAAATGTTAATAAGGAGAAAGAAACTGAAATCAAGTTAAGGGCACAATATTCACAAATAAATGAGCATACAAATGTCTTAACCCATTCCTATGGGCCTTGACATGAATAAAAATCCCCATATTAAGGGGCTTCTTTAAGAATGGGTTAGTGAAACAATACAGCCAAGGCCATCACTTGTTCTTTTATCACCAGTACAAGCCTTCTCATGAAAGCAAACAAATACTACCAACTGTACCAAAAACGAAAATTTGACAAACAAGTTCAGGCAATACTTTTCAACCAAATAAAAAATTTTACCTTTCAAAAGCCAAATCTGTACATAACAAACAGGTAACCCAAAATAAAGATTCCATCTTCCCCGTTCGTCATGATAACCAGTCAGTAGGGTAAACTACTATCAGCCTATAACTATAGCTCTTCTCGCATATCTGGTCGTCCTCTCTTAGCCTGCTGTGCTAACCGGGCATCTCTTTCCCGCACAAATTCTCGGATATCTGTTCTTTGTAGAAAGGATACTCTATCTAAGTACTGGTTTGAGCTCTTTTTATAAGCATCAAGCTCCTCTTCTAACCCTTTGTTATCATCTTTGAACTCACCCCAGTCCTTTTTGGTTTTGTCAAGCACACTCAATTTAGGCTTTTTCTTTATCTGCTCAAGAATAGCATCAAGGGCTGAAGATGAGCCTTGTGAAGTCTTTGCCTTTTCGGCTGCCTCTCTTGTATCTGTGTCAACAAGCTTCCTCACTTCAATGTTTTCACCAGCAAAATCACGAACCTCAGTTATCTGCCACACATTAAAAACATTATCAAAATGACATGAGAAAACCGTCCAACTTCTAATTCTGCACAGTTCAAAGTATGTCACAAACAACTTGAGCGTGTCAATTACACAAAACAATATTCTTTCCAATTGTCACTGCCATTACCAAGCATAAAAGAGACAGAAGCCCAGAAAATAAGCTTGCTTAATCAAAACTTTCATTAATTCACAAAAACCAAAACATGTGAACGCTTTTGAACTTCATATAACAATGACAAAGTAGCCAAAGAGATTAAATTTTTTACAAAAGAAATATATTAGCAATGGGGGCCAACTACACTTTGAACATTTAAATCAGATAGGAGCTCTATATACACTTTGAACATTTAAAATCTCAGTCCATGATTAAAAAATTAATGACTTTCCCAGTATCAAGTAATGTCAAAGAAACATAGTAAAAATATAAGTTCAAGGACAAAAAACAATACATAGAGTAGGCACTAACTTCAATTTTTCCTCTGCCTGCAGAAGCTGCAATTGAGGCAGCTGCAGAATCCTTAGCAGCAGCTAAAGCTGCAGAAGCAAGCCTTCTGGCCTCTTCACTGTTCCCGTTTTGCAAAACTGCTGGCCTCTTCTGTGGCATATTCTGCTCACTTAACACCTTTTTGGGCGCTAGACCAAGAGTGACCATCCAATTCTAACCAAAACGCAAGAAATCTGGGTCAGAAAATTTTGTAAACCACTCCAAGCTGAAAATGTGGTTTGCATCGTACCGGAGTAGATTTATTCAATGTATTAGAGCTTTTTGATGTCGACGGAGCTGTATACGTCTTTGGCATTTTTGTAGGAATACCCCTGTTCATTTGCTCCCATGCAGCATTAGCACGGACTTTTCTCTCTGCAAATCAGAAGCAGTATGAAGTTTATATGAAAAAAACGCGTTGCGCTGAAAGGAATTGAGAAATAACGGGAATTGGTAAATACACAAGAAAATAGTCAAGGCCCATTGTGAACAACAACAGAAAAAGAAACTGGAACTAATAGACTCAAACAGACAAATGCAACAAGCTAGCACACACCAGGTATAAGAAAGCCAACAATGATAAAAATGAGAAAACAGAGGTGCAATCTACACTCACCACTTTCCTCCTGTTGTTCCTGTTCACTTGATGGAACTTGGACTTCTTGCATATTTTCCTCGCCTGCATCCAATGATCGACAGATTAGCATGATCACTAATAAATTTATTTTAAATATAGGTAAGCAACTAGCCAACCCACTGCATCGGGTATATTATCAACAACACGCATTTGCACCATCTCAGCTCAAAGCGCAAAACTTATAAAAGCGAAAAATGCACGAATTTCATCAAAGGCGATGAGAAGAAGACAAATTGTGGGGTTTCAAAGATACTTATTACTACTTAGCCTCATTCTGAGATCGGAACCAGCAGAAAAAAAACGATGCCAACTATATGCATACAACATGTAATCGACAACAGAAAACATAAAATTTTAAATGAAGTTCTCAATTCTACATTAGAACCGCAAGATTTAACACATGAGAACGCCATTTATTTCCTCCTTCCGCCCCAGAAGCGACTTCCTTGTCTATCTTTTGGCATTTAAGAGTCACTTCTTTCACTTCTTCTAGTAAAGTTCGAAGTTACGATAAAAGATTTTCTTTAAAAAAAAAAAACAAACACGATTACACACACATCAAATTACCACGATCAGAATGAAATGTACAAAAATTGCCAGGAAATCGAACAGAAGCCGGCAACTGATGACGATAAGCCGCAGGCCGCAGCACAGAACCGTAAAGACTCAATCTTTACAACAAACCAGCACAGGCCATGGAAAAACATAACAAGACTGTCCCAAAAATAAAAACAAAAATAAAAATAAAATTGAGATCCGCCCAAGGAGGAGATGGAGGGGCCATGGAAGTGTTTGTCTAGCAAAAGATAAGGAGAGAAAGAAGCCAGACCTGATCTGCCGTTGGAATCCATGGCCGCAGACTGAAAAACAGTCGGCCACAAATAAATCGATTCTCTCTTCTCTTCCATAATAATATAAATAAATATAAATATAAATATTCTGTATTTTATAGGTATTTCATTAATGGACACAATCTACGGCCGTTGGATTGCCGATATATAACAGGAACCGTTCGATCTCCCAGGTCCCAATAATATGTCCGTTCGCCGGATCGTATGTGGTCGCTTTGAGCCGGATCAGTTAAGAGCCATTTATGAGGTTAAATTATAGTTTGTTATATAAGTAAGGGTGTTGTTCCTCGACAAGTCTGACCAGTGCTCCAGCTCGGCATTTATTTTGAGTTCGAGCCAAAGTTAAAAAAGGGGATGGATTCAAAATGAGTTCAAGTTGAACACGAATTAGCTCAATTATTATTCATGTATATATCCTAATCTAGATAATTTGGAATGCATTTAATTATAAAAGTGTGAATAATTTAATTTTAATTTAATTTTATATCTTACATTAATATGTAAAATTATCATCATAATATAATTATATTTATTGACTTTTTTAATATTTTTATATAGATGGGTATACAAAATTATATAAACTAATTTATCAAATATTAACCACCGAGCTTCGAGTCAAGTCGAGCCGAATAAAGATGTGCTTGTGCTTGTGCTCGCTTGACTGTGGTCGAGTTTTAATTCAATTGAAAACGAGCCAAATATCGAGTAAATTTAAACATGATCGGAGCAGTAACCCCCCCCCCGTTGTATTTGTTGTATAGGGTTTACGAATACATATTTAAATTTTCAAAAGAAAAATAGGGTATAATTTATCCATTAATTGATTATTAAATATAGATATTTACTTAAAATTAAAATCAGGGTTTTGTTTTAACTATTAATCATGGATGGTAAGGGTACTATTATACTACTTACTTATCCCCATTTTCAAAATACTAGAAGAACTTTCATTATCCTTAATATGTATAAAAATTAAAAAAACATAAAAATCGTTTTTTATAAATAAATATATATATATATATATATATATATCATACTATTGACGTCCGTATATAATATATGTTTTTAAAACGATAAAATTTAATATAATATATTTAGAACGAGATATGATAACAAAATATTCATATAATTAAAACTCCCGCACCAACACAACGAATCATTTTCGTGCATTTATTTACTTTTATTTACGCAATTAAATTAAACGTACATGCATAGCCTATTATGTTGAAATCAATTGGCACAAACTGGTAACTTGGTTAAAATCAATTAAAAATAATTTAAAAAATATCATGAATAATTACATTTCAAAAATTTTACATTATTTATATATTAAAAAAATTTATGTACTACAGCCATTGATTTGAATCTAAACCATGTTCAACCAGCATAGCAAGCCGGAGCCACACCCATGTACCAAATTAGCCTTTAGACCAAGTTCATACGGTTTCAATTTTTATGGAGACAATTATAAAAAGAGGCTGGTGAAGATTTTAACTCATTAAATATAGGAGGGAAACTTAGAAATTCTATAAATACTATGCGTGAAATTGAGGAAGGGGGGTGGGGGTTGTTGGGGTTATAAAAAAACAAGATACGAAGAGAGGTTTCTACCTGTCGTCATCATGCATAGTACTCTTCTTGTTTGACGTCGCCACACCCATGATACTGCCTACCCATCTTCGGAGTTTTGTTGCTGGTTTGGCCTCTCGAAGTCTTTGTTACCTCGTCGGTGCTCCATGGTGTGACCAACTTGGCTACTCCCGCAGAGAAGAAGTGCTCAACTTACTGCATGAAGCCTACCCTGATCAATTCCAAGCACCACCGCCATGGGAGTTGTAACGGCTGCCAGAAAGAGCCATTACTGTAGCTTTGAAGACCAACTTTGATGCAAAGTGGAGGATCGATTTTTATATTATCAATTAGTGCGAAAATAAAAGTAAATTACCATAAAGGGGGAATTTTAATTATAATACTAAATTACCCCTTAAGATAAAAAATAAATTTTTTTTAAAAAGGGTGGCCTTTAGCGCGACCTTCTAACCGCCTCGTAGTGAGCGCTGATCTTGCCGGTCTATTGTCACGTCCGGCCTGCGGATATAGCAACAAAAAAATGAAAAAAATAAAAAAGAAATAAAAAAGAGAAAAAGACAAAAAACAAACTAGGGCAATTATATTTGGTTGCCATGATCACCGCCCACATTTGGGGCTGCGGCCATCTTGCAGCCTTTATGAATTTTTAATTTTTTTTGTTTCTTATTTTTTTTGAAATTTTGATATTTTAATTAAATTTTCTCATTTTTTTGTTAATTTATTTTGAATTTTCTGTCAATTAGTACTATCAATAAGTCACCCATTTTCTGGTTAAAAACTCGAATGTTTATGTTATTAATTAAAAAATAGTGATATTTGGCATGACTGAAGTGAAAATATAAAAAATGGCTTGTAAGTGATGCAAATTTCAAAATTTGCGTAATTTTTTTAATAGAAAATTTTTGGCATCGACAAATGGGGAACCAAACTGGACCGAACGAAATTTCCCCGGTCCCCACATCTCTTCCATGCTTAGGCCCAGTGGCATCGGGCGGCATAGATGGTAGATCTTTTTTTTTTTTTTGGCGAACATAGCAGGCAGATTTCATTGCTCAATCCATTCTCTATCTAAAGACAACAGTGTTGTATGGTTCTGTTTGGATTTGCCGCTATTATTGATTTATAGGTGGCTAGTCCCCACCACCATCCCCCTTGCAATTGTTGATATTCTTATCTGCCTATGTTGAGGAGCTTGGTGATTTAGTGATTATCTTTCGGTGGTGAAATAATTTGATATATGTTTGGAATGATTTTTTTTACTAATGTGTAGACTTACTAGGACATGGCTTGGTCGAGTTCTTAGTGTTGAGTTTCCCTCACTTATTCGCATTGAAAAATTTAATTGTCAATTTTTTCGCTTTTCGTTTATCACACTAATGATTAGTGTTTCGTATACCAATATGTGATTTCGTCATTTTCTATAAAATTTTAATGGAATGACTTTTAGAATTTTACTCATATTCTTCTATATAAAGGAAAATCCTTTTGAAAGTTTTTTAACATATTTGGCTCATAAAGGAACAGTTCGGAAAAGTTTTTCATCATCTTAAATTGAAGTCGGGGTTGTAATCCAAGGTGTGAGATTAATCTAATTTTCTTCTAAGGTGTATGTTATTTTCTCAATTTCTTATATATTATATTTCTCAAAAATTGTATCTTTCAGATCTTGTTATTAATCTGAGTTGTATTAAGAAAGTTTTTTCAAATTTTATTCGATACTTAATTATAAGAGATTTTTTTAATCAAAATTGATTGAGTAGGTTGGTTTCCTTTTGTCCGAATTTGGAGAAAAATTTTCATCCATTTTTATCTTGATGTCTTCTATTCATTTTATATTTGTTTTCATTTCATCTTGAGGGGAAATATTTTTTGGGTTATTTCTGCTACGTCTATTTCCCAACAAGTGGTATCAAAGCCTTATTAGCTTTGGTTCTTTTTTTTTGTTGAGTTTAATTGGCATTATTGAAAGGGATGTATAATTGATTATTTATTTACTAAAGATTTATATGATCCAATTCTTGGTCCTCTGAGTCATCAAGTTACAGTCCACTGTTGAGTGCTACTCCAGTTGTGACTGATAAAGGGAAGGCTCCTTCGATTCCTCCTGCTCTGCTAACTACTAAGGCTGAATTGAGTGTCACGGCTAAATGGATCAAGATGGACAAAAAATGCATGGCTTTGATCAGACAATGGTTAGAACAGAATGTATATAATCATGTGACGGGAACAAAGACAGCCAAGGAGCTTTGAGAGAAGCTCTTATATATGTATGAGCGAGACACTCCTAGAAACCAAAATTTGCTGGTTAGACGTTTGATAAATCTTCGGTATAAAGATAAGACAGAAGTCACTGACTATATTAATGAGATGCAAGGTATATTAACTCAATTATCTAGATTAAATATGTCTCTTGATGATGCTTTGCAAACTTGTCTATTATTGAATACTTTACCAGAGTCTTAGGAACCTTTAGTTATTTCTTTGAATATTTTTGACAAGCAGTTGACTTTTGATATGATTTCAAGTTGTTTTTTGAGTGAAGAAGTGAGAATAAAAACACAACAGGTAACCGTCTCAAGCTTTGGTTTCTGAATTTAGTTCTTGGGGAAGATAAAAAAGTAGGAATCCAAGTGGAAGAGATAAGAGTAGAAGAAGGTCTAAATTCATAAACAAGACCTTCAAGTATTTTTATCGTGTTAAAGCCGGCCATTAGATGCAGAATTGTTACAAATATAAGAAAGATCTAAGAAATTGTAAGGTGTTTGACAATAAGAGTGAAGATGATAAGATTGTCAATGTTGCAACAGAAGATATACTAATCATACTTGATGATGGAAATGATTGTTTGACAACTAATGATGATATTTGGGTGATTGATTCTGGTGCATCGTTTCATGCTACCCTAGTAGAGATTTCTTTAACATTTATGTGACAGTTGATCTAGGTGTGGTGAAGATGGGAAACAATGAGACTTCTAAAATTGTTAGTCATGGCGATGTGCATATTGTGACCGATTCTGGTTGCAAGGTTGTTTTGGAAAATGTGTGTCATATTCTTGATTTAAGATTGAATTTGATGTCAACATGTGTACTAGATGATGAGGGTTATGAATGTTTGAGAAGTGATAATGGAGGTGAGTATTGTCCTAATGAGTTTCAGGTTTATTGTGAAAAACATGGCATTCGGTACGAGAAAACTGTTCCCTATACCTACAATTGAATGGACTAGCTCATAATTGAATGAAGTGGCTAAGAGAATGAACAGAACAATTTAAGAAAGGGTTAGGTGTATAGCAAAATTATCTAAAGGATTTTGGGCTGAAGTTGTTTGTACTGCTTGTTATTTAATTAACTGGTCTTCTACACTTGCTTTAGATTGAGATGTTCTAGAAAAAGTTTAGATTGGTAGGAAGATAAAATACACTTATTTAAGGGTGTTTGGTTGTAAAGTCTTTGTACATATGCCAAAGGAACTAATGTCTAAGCTTAATGCTAGGACATTTAAATACATAGGATTTGGGTCCTGCTATGTAAATTCTTGGCATGTCTATCCGGTGGGATAGAAAAGCTAAGAAAATTTAGTTATCCCAAGAGAAATATTTTGAAAAGATTCTTGAGTGGTTCAACATGAAAGGAGCCAAGCCGCTTACTATTTCACTAAGAATTCAATTCAAATTGAAGAAGGGTGAGCTAAGTGAAGTAGAAATAAATGAAATGAATAATGTCCCTTATGTATCTGTTGTAGGGAGCCTTTATGTATGCTATGGTTTGTACTAGACTGACATAGTGTATGCTGTTGGGGTAGTAAGTAGACACTTTTCTAATCCTAGTAGAAAATATTGGCAAGCAGTTAAGTAGATATTGAGATATTTGAGAGGTACTTCTAAGCTAGGTTTATGCTTTGGGGAAAGTAAGCTTACATTATCATGTTATACTGATGCAAATATGGCTGGTGATCTTTACATGGAGGTTTACTATTGGGGTTGTTGTTACTTTTGCAATTGATGTTGTTTCTTAGCAATCCAAATTGCAAAAGTGTGTTGCTCTATCCACAATTGAAGCTATATTCATTGCAATTACAAAAACTTGCAAAGAGGTTGTATGGTTGAAAAGATTTTTTAATGAAATTGGTATTAGTCAAGATAAGTATGATATACTTTGTGATAGTCAAAGTGTTATACATTTGAGTAAGAAATTCAGTTTTCATTCAAAGAGTAACATATAGATGTTCAATATCATTAGATAAGAGATGCGTTGGAAAAAAATTTGTTAGAATTGAACAAGGTTTACACTGATAAGAACATCTCAAATATGTTAACCAAGATTGTGACAAAAGACAAATATTTATTTTGTCAAAATAGGGCTAGTATGGAGAATTTTGCTACCGCTTGTGTTTAGTTAACTCATGGATTTGTAAATAGGAGGATTTATTAAGTTTTCCTTACTCATTCGCATTGAAAAACTCAATTGTCGGTTTTTGACTTTTTTTATCATACTAATGGTTGGTGTTTCGTATACCTATATATAATTTAGTCATTTTCTATAAAAGTTTAATGAAGCGACTTCTAGAATTCTACTCATATTCTTCTATATAAAGGAGAATTTTGTTGATGTTAAACACAATATCCTCTTAAGAGTTTTTTAGTACATTTGACTCATAAAGAAAGAGTTTAAAGAAGTTTTTTATCATCTCAAGTTGAAGTTTTTCTTTTAAGATGTATGTTATTTTCTCAATTTCTTATATATTGTATTTTTCAAGAATTTTATCTTTTAGATCCTGTTATTAATATGATTTTTATCAAGAGATTTTTCTCAAATTTTATTAGATACTTGATTATAATAGATTTTCTTAATCAAAGTTGATCAAGTAAGTTGGGTTTTTTTTCGAACTTGGAGAAAAGTTTCCATCTATTTTTATTTTGGTGTCTCATATCCATCTTATATTATTTTCATTTCATCTTAAAGAAAAATATTTTCTAGATTATTTTTGTTAGAGCATTTATTTCCCAACACTTAGTTGGTATTTAGTGATGAATTAATAATATTTATGATTGACCGGAAGATATATGAATGATTGCATTTAATTCATGGACGTTGATTGGTTGTGTTCTGAATTTGAGCTACCCACAGTCCGTGTATTTGTAGTCAGTCACATTGTAGCATAGCATAGAATGAGGACCATGTTTAATGTGTGTTTTGGGCGTGAAAATTCAGAAGTGGATTCTCCTGCTGATTTTTGGCTGGTTCACTACAATGGTTGGTTTTGTTCTGCGAACATGCTAATGTGTTAAGTGAGTGCCATAGATATTGGAAAGAACTTCAGAATTTTCAATTGGTGATATCCTGGCCAGCTTATTCCGGTAGTTATGTGCCTCACTTGATTAATTTGACTTCGCCATTTTGCTACTGTGAGTGATTATATGAATTTCAATTTCATTGTTTATATTTGTCAACTTTGATAATGTGATATCAATTTCATTGCTTCTGAGAGTTGATCGATAGGGGGTGGGGGGAGGTGCGGTGCGGGG
>JAVDBV010049327.1:0-20055 GCA_032619315.1 Piper longum | reverse complement strand
GCCTCGAACACTGGACTTAATCAAATTGGGCCCACAGGGGCATAAATCGAGTGATCTAAAATTCCTATGATGCATGCAAATGATGTACCCATAAAATCCCAAACGGATACTAAACGCCGTAACGGCCTAAATCTAGGCCTAAAATCCTGTCTAACACATACAAACAAATCCGTATACCTGAGCATACATTGATAACTCGTGATCTTATAATTTGCATGTCGGGCATACTCAGCCTCCATAACATGTTCATACGGCCATTTAGGCCCATACTCATAATCTGAAACAAGTTTGGCTCGATCTCGTTCAAACCAACTTGATACTGACCCAAATAGGGAAAACTTAAATCGGGTAAAACCCTAACCCAAAAATGGGGTTTTACAGGTTGGAAGGGAGTAGGGGTGTAAAGGAGCCGAGCTGATTCGAGCAGGGGGTGTGCTTGAGTTTGACTTGATATAAAACGAGCCGAGCCAATGTTTAATGTAAACGAGCCGAGTCAAACTTGTCTAAAATTTATGGTGTTTGGGCTTGGTTCGAGCCGAGCTACAGCCGAGCTCGAGCCTAGCAAATATTTATGTGCTTGACTTATATATGATCAAAATTTTTTTTGAACACTATATAAGTTCAATGTGACGTCAATAGTATTTACGAACCGAGCCGAGCAGAGCCTTTTTTCGAGTTTGAACACATCGAGTTCGAGTTTCGAGTCGAACTAAGCCAAACACTCCTTTGCTCAAGCTCTGTTCGTCATTCAACAAGCTTATCTATTTTGAGCCGAATATTTTTTCGAGTACAAAATTAACGAGCATGAGCCAAACATAGCCGAGCCGAACGCAAAAAGCTCGCGAGCTGGCTTGGCTCATTTACACCCCTAGAAGGGAGTGAAGAGGGAAGACAATGACGGGATCGTCCTCTGTAGTTGTAATTTTTTATGTATGATTTTCACGATTCATAGTTTGAATTCTGGTCTAGAGATAAAACTGTGACCATACTCAAGCAATTATTTCATCAAAGTTGATTTTAAAGTGCCCTACGAACATTTTTCTCATTTTTTTTGTACATACGATTTAAAGTGCAAACGTTTTTGTACATACCATTTTTCTTCTCATTAAAGAAGATAAATTTATAGAAGATTTTGCCAAATTTTTTCTTATATTTGTTACTAGCTAAGTGTATCACTTCCTCATTTTGTATGGTTTGCTTAGATTTATAATTGATATGCATGAAAATCTCGTTAATAATGTCAATATGAATGTATGAAAATCTCATTAACAATCTTTGATTCTATATTCAATGAATTATTTCTTTACTTTATTCTATTAGTTCGTTGGCCAAACCATTTTTCCATAATAGATAGACACAAATATTTGTAAAAAAAGCCCAAGTGGACATACATTTTTTAAATTAATAGACATGGCATTGAACACACCTAAGCTGTGTTTATGTCCGTCCATTACCACCCCTAGGTGGGGTATTACCTAAACCAGACCTGTTATTTAACCTAAACGTTTAACTTAAATACAATTATTTATCATTTAGCTATTTTAATACCAAACCTGACCATTTACTAATAAGGTAAAATTAAACATGAATATTTATGATAGATTATTGAATTTAAATAGATACCAATTGAATTATTTAAACTATATTTTTGGGTAAAAATATTGGAATTATGTCATAATAATACATGTTAAAAAAAGAGAAGCTAAGTAAAATAAATATTTTTTTTTAAAAAAATGGATATTTAATAATTGTATTGATAAATTATCTTTATAATTTAAAGTTATAATAAAAAAATGGGGGTATTAGGTACTCGGTCGGTACCCATCAATTTTGTTACAAAACTCAACCATTTATAATCGGGTACCAGTCTCTTTTAAATCAAATCCTTTTGTTAATTATCTAATACCTTAATAGTAAAGTTTGATCGGGTTGATATCCGGTTTCCGTAATAAAAGGCACCCCTCAGTCTGATTGGTTGTTTTTGCGTCAAAGTTCAACTGATATTCGGGTTAAATCAGAGCCCAAGGAACCAGTGAATACTATTGTATATTATAGTAAAGGGCCGCCATCTCGAATGTGGAGCTTAATGGCATCAACTTGAAGTATGACGGAGAAGATGGTGGATCCTCGGTCTTCTTCCTACTATGTACATTGTACAAGGTGTTTCTTATGCCCAGCAAATACCTCCCTATTACATTTAGCTATTGCCATTATGGTACCAAAGGATGTACATGTATGGCCAGCAAAGACTACTTACTCGTTTCGTATAAAAATTTAAATTTATCAACCTCCTGCACTCCACTTCTCATCTACATAAACCTCATTACCTAACTAAAAAATTCAAATTAGAGGTATAGATGGTGTACTAGCTCACCTTAATTATTTTCGTACAATAAGCTTTATGGGGTATTTGGTTGAATTATTTTAAACCTGTTTACGGTGAAAATAAAAAAAAATCATAAATATAACGACTAATAAAACTTATAAAATAGCCCCCAAACGTTAATAGCCGCCGTGTTCTCTCTCACCAAACGCTAATAGCCGCCATGTTCAGGCAACGTAGAGATGAAGTGTAACCAATTAACATAGATTGGTGTAAAGTTCAAACATTCAATTCTTCATGCATCGACTCCTTCCCCTCCCTTCCATACAAAGCTAGCTAGCTTTCTTCTCGTCCATGAACCTTTACAAAGCCAACCCAATGAGTATTGAGTAGTCAGATCCATTACCTCCCATCATAAGAAATCTCCAATCTGCAATTGACTATCTTATTTTGCCGCCGGCCAGTTGACAGTCGAGAGGATAAGATTCACAATACTGGTTTCAATGTAAGAGAGTTGGCGGCCGTGACTTAGGATTTAGAAGTTGCAAGCAACTGAGGAAAAGAAACTGAAAGAACAGTTATAAACCTAAAATGCACGTAAAACACGTCAATCTGGCCGTCACTTGTAGAAACTGCTGTTTGAAGAAAAAATCGAGCAGTTACAACTTATAGCTATAGATCTTTTCCTTTGTTCATCTCCCCATAATGGATGAAATGATGAGCATAATTTCGTAAAATCTAAGAGAACTTTTCAATTTATTGAGCATAAATAGAGATGTTCGCCTTGCTTCCTCTTCATTGCTTTCAAAAACTTGAGAGATCAGAGCATCAGATCCAGTAAAACAAAGTTGAGCATTGTAAGCTGCCATCTTTTTCTTTTGGGTTGTTAGCCATCTTTAGTGAGAAACAAATCATGGGTCGATTCTCAAATGTGGGAATAATTTGTCTGTTAACCGCCATCGTGCTCTTTACAAGCTCAGATCATGTGGTTGGAACTGGTTCAACTTCCCACAAGCTGTTCAATGTGAAAGACTTTGGAGCCATTTCTGGTGGGAAATCAGATATCAGCAAGGTTAGCATCCTCTTCATTAACACAAGTTCCTCATAATTTCAATTGTAAGCTATTCCATTCTAAATCGACCGAAGTTATACATGGTTTTAGGCTCTGGTGAGTGCTTGGGAGGGAGCCTGCGAGTGGGATGGAACAGGGACGGTGGTCATTCCGGAGGGCACGTTTATGCTAGGCCCTGTTGTGATGAAGGGGCCATGCAAGGGATCCACCGTGCTCCTTGTCAAAGGTCTGGTCGTGGCACCTGCTCTTGATTCCTTCAATTCTGAAACTTGGGTCGAATTCCAGTACGTCAATGGATTGATGGTCACCGGTGGAGGAAAATTCGACGGCCGTGGCGCCGAAGCCTGGCCCCATAACAAGTGCTCCGGGAACCAGAATTGCAAACCACTGCCCACAGTAAAAACATACAAATAACAACTTCGTCTTTCACATGAAATGAATTTTGTATGGAATGTGACTATAATGCTATCTTTTTGAGCAGTCTTTGAGACTTAGCTTTGTGAATGACACAACCATCAGAGGCATATCCTCAATGGACAGCAAGTTCTTCCACATGATCATCTTCGCATCACACAACATCAAACTCCATAGCCTGACCATCTCGGCACCGGCAGACAGCCCCAACACCGACGGCATCCACATCTCCTCCTCGTCCAGTATCGAAGTCTCGCGGTCGGTGATCGGGACTGGCGACGACTGCGTTTCGATTGGCGGCGGCAGCTCTGACATCACCATCTCCGACGTTTACTGCGGCCCCGGGCATGGCATTAGTGTGGGCAGCTTGGGGAGGGATGCCGGGGAGGGGGACGTGATTGGGTTGACAGTGGAGAACTGCACCTTCACCGGCACAGACAATGGGGTGAGGATCAAGACCTGGCCTGGGTACCCTGTCCACACCTCTGCTTCCAATCTCACTTTCAAGGACTTGGTCATGAGGAATGTCAAGAACCCAATTGTCATTGATCAACAGTACTGCCCCTACTCTTCATGCAATCTGCAGGTAGACATACAATTCATCTATTAGCAGTTTTAGCAACTAGACAGAGGGCATAAAACGTTTCATCTAATGAATGACAGGGTGTGATTGGTTGTTTTGCAGTCACCATCCCAAGTCCAGTTGAGCAATATTGTGTTCAGTAATATTAGAGGTATATCAGCATCTAAAGTAGCAGTGAACATAGTATGTAGTAAAGGGATGCCATGTCGGAATGTGGAGCTCACTAGCATCGACTTGAAGTACGACGGAGAAGATGGTGGATCATCGGTCTCTTCTTGCTATAATGTACAAGGTGTTTCTTATGGCCATCAAATACCGCCGTCTTGCGTTTAGCTATTGCCATGATTGTTCCAGATGATGTATATATGCACAGCCTAATTGTTGAGAATTATTTCATTGTTGTTGAGCTTCTTCATGTAGTGTATTTTCTTAGATTACTTTCTGATGACCGCTGTGTAGATATGTATCTAGAAATTTGCAATGTAAAGGTTTGATCACAATCATATGTAAATTGGGTCAATCTTGGATTTCTTATTGGCCACCATGTTGAATGCTTTTCTTCAACGTCTGCCCTATTTTATTTAAATTATAATAAACCCAAACTATACAATTCAATGCCAAACACACGAGCTTCTATATATCAAAAGCCCAAGAAAACTCAAATATTCATATTTGATCGGAAAATTAAGGCAAGTGATTAGAAAGGAAAAAGTCACTTACACCCCGTATAAAAACCGGGTCATTTATCACATCGTTTTGAGCTTGTTCAGTCTTTACCCGGATCCGAATAGTTGGATGTGACTGTTCTTGCCAAGGTTCGATTATAATATGGTATATATTTGCCTAGCCCTAGGCTTCTTTGGTGTGCAGTACACTTGTTTAGATGCCATGTAATCTGTGCTTAGCACAAAGGTGTATTGCCAGCACCTTTGTGCTCAGCTGTTTCACGGTTTTTTGGTTTAAGTATGGATACAAGGGCGCTGGGAGCAGTACCCTTGCATGCCAAAGCCCTTGCGCCCAAACTTAAATTTTGCCTCCCTTTATGCCCCAAGACCAAAAGTGCTAGGCTAGTTCCCAAACACCCAATTGAGTGACCCTGGTTGCGTAATGTTTGGTTTACTCCACTTTTGATTTGTGTTCCCAGCCCATCGGCTGGCCGTGGTCCAGCTTGGCAAAGCTAGAGAAAAGACACCTGTCAGTGCCCTTATGCTGAAGCTATTTTTACTTATAAATAGAAGTCATTTTCCAAGCTTGTCACCCTTTGACGTCTTTTGTTCAGACCTTCCCTTCCTCCCTTGTGTTCCATCATCCTCCTCTGGCCTTCCTTGCCTCATTTAGACCACTCTAAACCATGTCTAGCTCCTAGAATTGTAGGTTTTCTGATAGGAATCCCCAAGAGACCACCCCATCACACACTTAAAATAAGAATCTTGTCTTTTGCCTCTCACGTATGTTTGCGTGCTCTATTCATGTATGTTTGTGCTAGTAGATCTATTTGTTAGGAGTTGATAGACTTTTGAATCATGTCATTTATATGCTAGTAAAAATAGTTATGACTTTTAAAGATCGGTATGTTTAGATATGCACTCTTTTGATATATATCTTATATCCTAAGTTGTATCTATGCACTGTTTTGGTAAATATGTTATATCTCATGTCGTAGATCATATTTTCCCATTATCTAAGCCTTGTTATATTACTAAGAAGTATATCTACAAGTTTCATGAATCAAGTTTCGTATGATTTAGCCTATATGAGCATGTAAGGGTGCCAAAATTGGCGAATGCTAGCGGCTTTACTATTTTCTATAGCCTACCCACTACTTTTCCTAATTTTTACACCTTATTTTAAGTAGTCTCTGAATGCTATCTTTTGCATGTTTGTAGGTTTAGACACTCGTTGTTTTGTGTGAAAATATCATGCTAAAATATCATTATTAAGGGCTCAAACAAAACTCTTAATCACATTGTGTGCTTAACATATTGTTGATGTGATATGGCATGCTCTGTAATTATACTCCTTGATGGGCTTGCTAAAAGACTTTAATAAAATTTATAAAAATCATATAAAGACTCATTAAGTGTCTAGTGGAAGCATGTAGTTTTTGGACTTAATTAAAAATCATATATATGGTTATTTAATCCGATGTTCTAGAGTGCAAAAAAATGCAAGGTGAACCCTAGTTTTCTAACTCTAGATGTAAAGTGGTGGTGAAATTGCATGAAAATTAACCCAAACTTAAGTTTTGTCTTAGCCACATCACCTTAAAATTTGGGAGCCAATGGTTTAATAGATTTTGCATCAGAATTTTCCTCGGCTATGTACGTCCAACCAACTCCAAAAATATCCTAAGCAATGTCTCCCTTTCCCAAGTTCACTCAGGCTCAAATACTTATATTTTAGGACATAGAGCTACACTTATTTAGGTCATTGGACTCTCTTATTTCATTTTTATTTAACTCCTTGAGTGTCGAGATTTAACAAAGTTTTAGACTTGGGATGACTTCAACAGTGCTTTATTGGATCCTTTTAATATTAGGTCATTCAACTAAATTTTCACAATTTAACAAAACTTCAAAGGTGAGATGTCATGGGTTTTTGAAAACTAGGCTCCAAAAGTTATCTTATGAAAGTCCCTACCCAACACTAGTAAAAAAACTGTCTTTCGCAACCACAAAATGTAGTTGCTAAAGACTTGTCTCCCGTTACAAATAATATTTTCAATCAAATTTGCAACCGTATTTTGCGGTCGCTAAAGCTAAGGTAACATATGAATTTTACAACTAAAAATTTTGCACTTTGCAACCAGATGTCGATTGGAAAAGCCGTTGCAAATTTTGCAACTACTTGCGTTTGCCATTGCAAAATTTGCAACTGCAGCTCTGCAAAGCGGTTGTTCAAAAATTTATTTATTTTTGCAAATAATTTGCAATCACTTTTCAACGAAAAAATACAAAAAATTTTGCAACATGGTAAACAGTAAACCTAATTACTTAAACATGGCAACCAGTATTCATTCCTCGCACATATAGCGCGCCATCTAAAGCTCATATGGGTTTTGTTCTCGGCTGTGAGGGGAACTTAGTGGAGGTTGTGGTGTGGCCAGAGGCAGCCTGGGTGGCCGGACACATGCCAATAAGGTGGCTGCTTGATGCTATTTTTTTATCCGGCAGGGGCTTCTCTCGGCTTTTCCATTGAGGGTGGCTGTCGACGGTTGTGGTTCTCGGCTTGGTTGTGTCGGGGGCAGTCTAAGCTCTGCACTAGTGGGTTAGGTGGTCATCGAGATAGATCTCCAGCGAGGGGCTCGTCTCCTTCCTTCTTCCTTTCATGCTTATTTATTTTGCTCTTCTTTTTTTTCTTTCTAAGTATGAGCCCCATATTCTCTTTCACCATTTGGGTATTTATGGGGAATTTCTCAGTTCCACAATATGAGGCCTCAAATTAGACCTTCTCAACTTTATATTTTCATCTCTACTTATTTCTTCTCGGTCTTATGGAGCTGTGAGGTCCAAGTCACCGAGAACAGGAAAAAGAAGTGTATATGAGTTATTAGACCCGAACACGGGCAAACATGTTCATATTTGTGCCGTTCAATTAATAACATTTTAAAGAAACATAAATGATTAATTTTCCATCTTTATCATGCTTGTAATTTATTTAGTTAAACAATTCCGAAAACAACAATATAAATTAATAAGACTTTTGTGTTGATGAACCATTTTTTCATCTTTATCTAATTTCTAATTTAATTAATTTAAAATTTGGAATTTATTAATTAAATATTTCCAAAAATAACAACATTGATTAGTAAGATTTGAAAATGATTCTAAAAGATTAGATTTTATTTTGTAGAAATTACAAAATATCTTAATAAAATTTGAAATTATTTTTTCAAGATTTTTTATTATTATGACCAATTACATTGAGTCATTCGCTAGTCTCTGGTTAAAGTGACAAATGTGAAAAAATGTTTTCTTATTATTATATAATATATAGCATATAATATATACAGATGGGCCATTCCCTTATTGCACATCCAAATTACAAAATACTAGTAGAGGGCATGAATATGTAAGGTCACGCACCTGCCTTTAGTCTTTACCCTTTTATTCATTCATATAAATATCAAAGGGACAACCGATTAGTTGTACATAAGGTTATAGTATGTATGCAATGCAATGCTATGGGAAGCCACGTCAATTAAAATCCGACCACTCAATGTGCATCCAACCCCTGTCCTTCTCCGGCACACCAAGCGCCTCCCAAACAGCCTTGGATGCATCCACAATGTTGTTATCGCAAGGCGGCTGGTAGTCATGCTCCTCATCACACCCCCTGGTGGAGTCACACTCGTCCACCACCATTGCCACCACACTCTTCCCATTCCCATTGACGGTTATGTTGTGCATGCACCTTTTCTTCTTGTTGAACCATCCCGTGGACAGTGCCACCAAGGGCAAATGATCGGAGTGGTAATGGTTATCACACTCCGACGGGCCGCCGCCGTCGTGGCCCTTCTCGAAGCTGTTTAGGGTCAGGACGGCCTTGGTGCTGGCGGTCACCGGCGGCGAGCAGTTGTATATGTCGTAGAGCTTCCCTTTTTGACAGCATTCGGAGTCGTTCCCTTGGTTGCACTTGTCCTTGGGGGGTTTCTTCCCCTTGAGCTTCCCATATGGCTTGCATTGTTTTTTTGCTGTCTGCCCTGTGTAATATGCTTGGGTAAGGGCAACGAGGATGAGCAGGATCAAAGTGGTTGTGAGGAAATTGGCAATCTTCATGGTTAATTTGTTAAAGATGGCGGTAATTAAGGAATTAACAGATCATGTGTATGCATATTTATAATAAGAGGAGAAAGTTTGGTACCTCTTTATTATCAATAAATGCTAACATTTTTTATGATTCCCTGCCTTGCTTGGCCGACTGAGGATTCGAGAATTGGTGTCGTTACGTTGCCGATAGAATTGTTATGTGTTATAATGGGTATGGTCGAGGGACACCTTATTTTTAGCTATGGCTTGTAGCGTTGTATGGTGTATGAGTTAGGCTGATTAAACAAAGATGGATTCAATTGAGAGAGTAAGGCTGAGAAAGGCAGTACCATCCAAAGGGATGTTAACGATTCAAGAGTATATAATATAGGAGTTGCATCTTTTAAGTGGATAGGAAGGAAGGTGGATGAATATTCCAATGAGATTGGAAGGCTGCCAAGCTATCGATACAAGGCACAGGACAGCTAACAAGCCATTGAGAAACACAACTAATTAATCAAAAAGCTCAATTATACGGAGCCATGACTTTTACGTATCGACCATAGTCAATTAAAGTAAGTTCTGGTCATTCTGGATATGCTCAGTTTTACTTGTGTGCCTCAGTGCCTATGTCTTTTTGTGTTATTTTTTTATTTTTTATTTGCAAGATGGATGATTGATTATGAATAATAATGTTATGTTTGAAAGTATCATTGGTTTGTGAATTAGTGCATGCGATGATGTTGTTAGTATATATCCTTTTTCAGAATATTTTTATTTCATTAGTTCAATGAAAATGCTATACTGAAATCCTAATGTAAGTAATTGGAATGCACTTGGTGCAATATTCAATCGACAAAACGCGAACTGGATAACTAGCAATTTGGAAATAACTGTATGGTCCTAGCTTGGCTATTGACTTATCAAGCCAACAATAAACTCACCAATTACTATGCCTACGTACCTTAGGACTACCAATTAATTATGGCAGTTTATCAAGGATTAAGTGTGAAATTTAATCAAATATGCAATGGACAACACTGAATAATAAAAATTTTAACTAAAAAACTTTGACAAGTATTAGCGAATTAGGTCAAAATGTACAAGTTAATGAGTTAAAATGAATATCTCACTCTAAACCCTAAAACAGGTTTGTCAAATACAAGAGCTTTGTTTGAGGCAAATAATCAAACGCCCAATATGCTTATGAATTCACCAAGTATTAAAACACAAATAAGAAAAGTGAAGAGAGTAGGGAAAAGAAATCAAACAATAGGAATAAAAGAGGCATTTAAGAAGTTTGAAATTCCTCCTCCTTTATCCAAACCTGCCAAGTCCTTTGATTAAGTATTTTAATTTCACTATGGTAAACAATTGAACACTCACAAAAAACCACGTGCTGTTCTACAAGTTATTCCTATTGAGCCAAAACAAGTACATTAATTTCTTACAAGCTTTTTCCACCAACTCTATGAAAGCTAGCACCACTCCTACACATGTTGGTGGAAAAAGCTCCCTCATACTCCAAACAACACTAATTGAAGCTAGATACTCCTACAAAATTTACACCAATTGATAAAAGCTCCCTCATACTCCAAACACCCTTCGAGTTTACAATCTTTTCTTCACAAATAATCTCAACTTTGATTCCTTTTTACAAACACAAACTCTCAAGGTGACTAAGCAACATAATAGCCAATCTCTTCACTTTGGCACACTTTAATTCTTTACTTTGATTTTATTGCACTAATTTGACTTTTTGACAACCTCATTAGCCTCATCCTTCTCCAAAGGGTCCTATTTATAGGTGACAGTGATTAATATCAACCATTGACTAGAAAAAGTAAAAATTGACTTTTGGTGTTTCAATCTAGTTTAGTCAATGGACAAATTTTATTGGCCCAATCGTTTGGTTGCCGAATGATCTGTCGATCGGCCTTTTAAATCACATGTTCAAATGGTCATCCTTAAGTCTTACTGAATTCTTTAAGTGATGTTGTTTATGCCCATATTCAAATTCGTGCTCCCCTTTGGTCAATGATCACTCTAAAGAAGACTCTAATTGTTTGTGTTTGGTAGTAGATCGATCTTTTAAATGCCTTGCCAATCGTCCAATTGACTTGTTTCTGTAGTCTAATTGGTAGCCAATCAATCTTTTGAACTATCTTTCGAACTATGTTGTCTTGTCAACAAGGCCCTAAGTGTGCCATGGAGTGTTTCATCATCAAAAGCCTTGAGTCTAACAATAACAACTTTAAATCATTGAAAAGATTAAGGTAAATCAAAAAAATCGGTTACCAAATTTAAAAGAAACGAAAGGAATGAAAACTAAGTATCAATCCTTTAATGCATTATGCAATAATAATTTCAAAATAGCCAAATTGACCTTACACATAAATACGCCCAAAATTGATAAAAATAAAGGAAAATAAATATTGAAACAACAATTACAAAACTTCAAATAAAAAACGTGTCTTAAATAAATATATATAATATAAATAATATAATCATATAATGCTTGTTTCAAAATTTATAATTATTTTATGTACAATTTTTTCATTCCATGAGCTACATTTTCTATTTGGAGTAATTTAATGAGTCCTATTCAAAATTTACATAAATAATAGAAAAATAATATAGATAATTATAAATTCGTAACTTAATCTAATGCTTCTAACCATTTTATCTTAATTATCAAAGAAATTGTATTAAAAACTAAATTTGAAAATATCTATTAACTAATGTGTTTTTGACAAATCTAAAAGTATGTCATATTGATGTTAAAAAAAGATAAAATTTTATGATCCTCCTACTTATCTACTCTGCTTTTTATACATATAAGCCTGATTTTGTAAGACCTACTAAAAACTGATCAAATTAGATGTGCAGCTCAAATAAGTTATATGATGTAAAACCCAAGTCATCTGCCCGAGGGTTTTTACTATCGGTTCGGTTATTACTTGAATCAGGTTAGTAAAATCCGGCCCTTTTTTTTGTGATTTAAGTATACTATGGTGTAAGTTGCCCGCCCTAAGCCTCCTTCGACATTTGGTATGCTTATTTGATGTTGTGCGCCTGACTTTTTCATGTTTGATTTACTCAACTCATATATAGTTAGATGTTAGGACCATGTCTATCTAGTATCTTTTTTGTACTTACCATGTGTTTGATAATCTTTCAGACCATCCTAACCCCCTTTGCAACCTGCAATGCAATTCCCCATTAGGTCTAATCACTTTAAAGTAAAACCCTAAGTTTTTTGGATTTTGGGTTAACCCTACCCATACCTCTATAGCTAATCCTACCCATATCTATTTATCTAATCCAATCATACTTCTTAAGGTATTACACCTATACCTATGACATCACTAAGTCAACCCATACCTCTTCATCTAACCCATAACCCTTTAGGTATGACACTCATACCTATGACATCACCAAGCCAACCACCATTTCCCTATAAAACTGATCCTTTCCTTCACCATATTACCATTTCTCCTTCCCTCCTCACCTCCAACAACCTTTTTCTCCTCTCCTTGGCCTTATTCTTCCTTCTTGGAGCTCAAATCACCCTCCTCCACATCTCTAACCTCCTAGGGTAGTATATTTTGAAGTTGGATGCCGCAAAGGACCTCCCATTGGTCTTCTTTCATTAGTTTCAGTTTTGTGCTACATTTATTGCTCGTTGTTTTATGCTTTTCTCTTTCATTTTTGTCTTGTTTCCTTTTTATGACATTTTTATCATGTAGATCTACCTGATAGGATCATTTTGAGTACTCATGTATCTTATTTGGCTAATTAAATATGTCATATATATATATATATATATATATGCTTTTTATAATACATTTAGGTCATTGATCTGAACTATTTCGGTATTAAAATCATAACTTGGCACTCTGGTGTTAAATTTTCACAATTTATGTTTTGTTATACTCATAACATGAATATCTACAACTTTGTGTTGAGTATTTTTCCTGAAATGACCTATAACAAGCATATATGAGGTAAAAGTGAGGAAAGGTTGCAATTTTTATTGTTGCAATGACATAAGAGCCTATTTCTCCAATTTTGACCCTCTGACCTTGTCGGATCTGTTGATGCACACATGCCTATTCAATTAAAATCTTAGAATTGATGCACAACATGCCCATTTAGATATTGTTAGGCCAATCCAAAAAATTGTCTGGTAAACCTATTCAATTAAAACCTTAGAATTGATTAAAGCCTACTAAGTGAACATGAAACAAAATTTAATTAAGTTACCTAATAACTTTTAACACTTCACTTAGAACCTAATTAAAATAATTAAGTGATGTTAAGTGTTGAGCTTGAGTAGAGGCTTTGGCTCGTTTTGTGTGCTAATGTGAACCAATTTTTTTTCGATTCAATCTCTGTGTTAGGATCGCGAGTGAGCACACCAACTAGATTACATAGCATCGGCAATGTTTTATCGAATCCCTCCGATGTAGGGCCATTTACCCGTATTTTTACATGTGTTTAATAAAACTTAAAGGTTGAGACCCCTTGATGGTTTTCAAAAGACAAGGTGTACAAACTAAGAATCCTCTCCTAAGCCTATTTATATAAATACGAGGGTTTACGGCTTTTATGAGTAAGAGTATGTACGGGATATAAACCACACTAGTATTCCTTCAAACCCTAAGGTAGTGTGGAGTACGAGCGTATTGCGTAACACGTAACATTTTTGGAATTTGTGGCACTAACTTAACTATTCCTTTTGCCACTCGAGTACCGTGGCAGGTGTTATATGGTGGATGTGAGACTGTAAGTGCTGTACATATAAATATGAATATTAGTTGTGTGTGCGTGCCAACACTTTTTTAAGTATGTTTGCTTACCGCGAGTGTGAGATAATTCTGAAGTTTCATAAGTTTTTATTTCTAATGGAATACCCATTTACCAGCTTGTTTTATTGGTAGTTATTCAGACCGGTAATCAAAATTATTTGATTACTAACATGATTTTCTATTATATGTAGGTGAGGTTCTATGACGTTGGCCGACCTAGGTGCGTGGATTAGAGGGCTTAGTGGTGGGGTTGCAGGGGCCCTATTTTATGTCGAGCGCTTTGGACTGTGTATTTTGTGGATAGCTATATGACTGGCCTATGCCTTAATTATGTGAACCTTGTATGATTCGGATGTATGTCATAATGGTTGTGCTTGCATGTTTAATCCATATATTATTATATTTTACTTTGGAGTTATAATACTTTTGGGAAAGGCAAATCATTGTTTGTAAGGTATATAAGCCCCAGAGTCCTGGAACATGATGAGGAGCTAAGTCAGGTATATAGAATGTATTTGGTTGTAGCGGATTGTGTGTTAGAGTAACGTGGGTGGAGGAGCTTACGGTTCACACGAATTGAAGACCCACGTGAAGCCTGGGTATCAGGGTTTGATGCCCTGATACTCGATAATGCTATGTAATTTCTCTTATACTTTAATTATTGCCCGTGTAGGATATGTGGAACAGGTAACCACGAACCTTGTTTAAATATTTACATCATCTTCATGTAACTAATAAGAAGACCTAAGTCAATGATTTGAACTAAGTAGTAAGAATATGATGTATGCAACAACATGTAATATCAAAACTGTAGCGGGGGTGTGCTTCTTCTATAGTGGGAGTAATCATTGTATTTTTAATGTTACCCCTCATTGTAGGGGAGGTTCAGCCTCTGTTACGGCTAAGGGTGTTTATATAGTATTCTTTTAACTTTAAGATTCACCTTTGTAGTACGAACTCTGCACGCATTATATGAAAACCAAGCCTGGTGTCCATCTTAAGCCTCCACAGAAGGTTGAGATTCACTTTTGTAAAGTCTCTACGTGATAACCCAATGAGTAGCTTCTAAATTATAATATCACTATTTGGCTCGTCCTTTTAAGCCAAATTGGGGTGTTTCAAATTGGTTTCAGAGGTGTTCTCTTAGACTATTAAGGTGGCACACTTTCGGAATGCGTATGTTGTATCTGATGTATGTTGTATGATATGCCTATTTGATATATTGTATACCTGTATGGTGTATGTGGTTATTCTGTTTATGACCCCCACCATCCAAAGTCGATCCATAGCCTCGCTTGCAGGTATATTTTTGTGTGTGTTTCCGCTAAACTCCTTTTTGGTGTTTCCAGCTGTCAGTTTCTGTGTGGCGGTTTACGAGCCACAGTTTGTAATCCATTTGTGTCAGTTAATTCGTGGTTAGTGTTTGTGATCAAATAGTTTGATGAGATGATAGGAGCACGCTCAGGTAGGCAGCCGCTCCATCGCAGGCTTTCCATTGATAGGTGATCTCCATCGCCCGCACATAAGCTAGTGGTAGATCCCCAGATAGCTGATTAGGGTCTTGTGAGAGGAGCAGTAGGCCTTAAGGGCAGAGCAGATGAGAGACATGGTCCCATAAGGAGATAACCCAGTAGTTGGACATAGTTCGGGCAATGGCCATGGTTGTGGCCAGATTGGAGAAGAGGTCGATAGCCGTAGAGACACCTAGTGAGGTTTTTAAACCAGAGTGAGTACTACCACCGCCACCGCTGCAAGCTCAGTATCCCACATTCCACTAGTGTAGTTGACATAGGACTATATGAGATGCAACCATCGGGGAAGCCAGCAGGAGTTTCTCTTCCGAAACAAACTGGCAGTGAGGCAGAGATGGCTAGACCACATGTTTTCGTTGTTTGAGAGGGATCAAGAAGTCAGGGCCCTAAGCAATCCCATCACACCGGGGAGCATTGGGATGTTGACCACTTCTTGAAGAACGAGGTTATCTGTTCTACAAAAGCACAAATCCTGTGGTCATGTTGGAGTGAATTGATGAGGCTAGATTAGTACTGATACATTTGGGGTGTCCCCCAGAGCTATGGCTGCACATAGCCATTGAGGCTATGGAGATTATGGGAAGACTTTGGTGGGACTCTGTCTACACATCCTTTCTAGAGAGCATGGTCCTCAGGAAGATTACATGGGACGAGTTTAGGGAGGTTTTCTACTCTCAGTAATTCTCCGCCACTGTCAGGGCGAAGTACAAGATGAAGTTCCTATCTTTGAGGCAGTAAGAGGGTATGTCCGTAGCAGAGTACCAGACTAGGTTACTAATGTTGGAGAGGTTTGCCCTAGGTAGCTTCTCATCATGGAGGGAGAGGGTTGCTCAGTTTGTATCATGATTGCGCATCAGTTTGTGAGTAGTTGTGGCAAAATTCTCCTCTATGGCTGTGACACAGGCAATCATGAGGGCACTAGAGTGCAGCATGCCCATGACTCACACCATCAGACCAAGGGTACAACATCGTCTAGTAATAAGGGGCCGAAGAACAAGGCAAAGGATCAATAAGGGGCATAGTCACAAAGACAGAGGATAGGTGGTGGAGTGGCAGTGTACCCAGCTGAGGGACAGTATTTGTAGAGGTTCCCCCAGCAGACGCAAACCTTCTAGGGACAACGAGGTGATTGCTAGGAATACCCTATCTATCCATAGTGCCAAAGAATAAAAAATATTGCGATCGAGTAATAACACCCCGATTTTGGTTCACCTAAGAATCGAATAAAAAATATTGTAAACGAGTCGAGTCATGTTTATAGTCGTCCATCGATATGACTAGATCGATACAATAGATTGAGATAACCTTCTTGGTGCATGAGAGTGGAAGACATTATTAAATACATCTCAAAACACATTGAGCATAAATAACACATCAAATGTTACTGGTCCAAAAAATAACTAATACAAACTAGCAAATGTGTATTCCATAACCTACGAAAACTTATGAAACTTCAAGATTACTTCACACTGGACGGTAAGTAAACATACTTAAGAAAATATTGGCTCGCATGTTTGGCTCATACTTATATTCATACATACAACGCTTACACCCTCACATCTTCCATATCACCCACCACCAAACTTGAATTGCAAAAAGAACAGTTAAGTTAGTGCCACAAATTCTGAAAATGTACTGCATTATGCAGTACCCTCATACACCGTACTACCTCAGGGTTTGAAGGAATACTAGTGCTATTCATACATATCTCCATACCACTCACTCTTTCATTCGTGAAATATGTAAAAATGCGAGTACTTATATAATAGGCTTAGGGAATAGGTTTGTATCATACATTTCTGGAGCTTAAATTTGAAAACCAACAAGGGATCTCATCGTTGTAGTTTTATTAAATATGTGTAAACACAGCTAAATGGCCTAACATCAGAAGGATTCGATAAAATGTTGCCGATGCCGTCCTACATATAAAGCATGACTGAACTATACACGCAAGGCATTAAGTAGAGAGGGATAGTCCTATGGACCTGTGGTCCAAGCTCCAAGCGTATCTACATATCTACGACGAGCTTGGAGTCCGAAACCTACATCGGAATCTACTACTAAGTAAAATACTAATTTCTTTATATGATGCATACTCGTGGTATGTGCTCACATTATCAATACATCCTACTAAAGAAAATAATACTAATAAACCTATAACTAAACATGTGGCGCAAAAATCAAGACATAATAATAATAAATAATAAATACATAAGTAAAAAAAGAAAATGCACTCATACATAATTAGATAAATAATAAATAGATAAACATGAACAATACTCTAATCATAAAATAAAAATATAATTATACTATATACATACACAGGCAAACACAAGTAAATATAATATATACTCGTGTTCCTAAACAAATAAATAATTAAATAATTAATAAATGATTAAATAATAATTCAATAAATATATAAATAAATAAATAAATAGTTAATACTCATTAATCATGAATATTTATAATATCATAGTAATACAATACAAGCATACATAATTAAATACAAACAAATGATAACATATACATAATGAACAAATAAATAAATACATATAAATAAATAAATAACTACAATTTAGTACAAATAATAAGACTAATATTGATAATTAAATATAATGTTAATAATAACAAATGATCATGTAAACAATTATCATATATGATAAACATATAAATAGAAATAAATAAATAATAATGAATGAATGAATAAATAAATAAATAAAATTGTAACATCTAATTATGCTAAATCATGTGAGTATACATCTAAACTAATATAAAAGCTCTCGAATTATCGAAAATGGTACAAGAACGGCCCGAAAATGAGTTGAACAGAAGCGAACCAAGCTGAACTAGACCAAACCAAAACGGGTGAACAACCCCAGTCTGGGTTAACTAAAAAAATGGGTTGCGTTGACTTGGCGGACATGATCATGGGCTAGGCAAACGCACGGCAGACGAACGCGATTGTGGGCAGAAGGACACAGTCGCAACCATGCAGACCATGACCCAGAAAAACGGGCCGCATGGGGTGACCATTGCCCATCGTCAGAAAACACCGACAGCGGCCAGAAAAAAGCCGGTAAAGGGGGCTGATAGCCGCCGGGGGTAGAGACTTCGCCGGCGGCGATTACAGCCTTAGTGGTGGTCATGGGTGCTCTCAAAATGTAGATCTAGAGGATGGGATGTTGTCGGGGTGGTCGGATTGACAAGTGGTGGCTCGCTGGCACCGAAAAATGGCCCGAAATTGTGGCGGGGATGGAGATAAATAGCGACAAAACTAAGTTGCCAACGGCAAATTCGGCGGTATAGATGGTGACGGTGGGTATGGACCGATATCCAGCCGCGAGGTGGTTACAGTTGTACCGATCCAGTCAACGGAGGAGAGTTGGGGTCTCGTCCGCGGCGAGCTAAAGTTGTAGGGGCGATAATAGTGGAAACATTTAAAATTGAGGGACATCTTTAAGCTTGGTTGAGTAGCTAGGGTTGAGTATACGGCTTAGATCTTGTCACATGGCATGATGGACGAGGCCAACCTGTGGATGTGCGCAATATATATAACAGTCCTAAAAGTGACTGGATAGGCGGGAAAGAAGCAAGAATGCTAAATGTGCCTCCAACCCTGAACTTAATAAATATGGGCCTAAAGGGGCACAATCGAGTGATCCAAAATTACTATGCTGGATGAAAATAAAATACTTAGAAAATCCCAAATTGATGCTAAATGCTTAAACGACCTAGATTAAGGCCTAAAATCTTGGTTAACTCATAAAAAAGTCACATATATACCTCATATATAAACTGATAGCTCATAGTATAACAACCAAAACTATAATATGCATGTCGAGCATACTCAACCTCTATAACGTGCTCACATAGCCATTTGGGCTTTATACTCATATTCTTAAAATTAGTCTGACTCGAGCTCACTCGAATAGACTCGATACTGACCCGAATTGGGTAACATAAAATCCTTACCCAAAGTTGGAGTCTTACTATCAGGATGCTTGCAAGAGAGGGTCTGGCGCATGTTTTGCATGCGAAGACATGGGGCACTGTACAACTGAGTGCCTGAGGCAGCCACATCAGCTGTGCTGACCCCAATAGCAATGACATCAAGGACTACCTGCAACTCCGCACTGGCCACTTCTTGTAAAACCCCATTTTTGGGTTAGGGTTTTACCCTATTTAAGTTTTCCCTATTGGGTCAGTATTGAGTTGGTTTGAGCGAGATCGAGCCAAACTAGTTTCAGATTATGAGTATGGGCCTAAATGGCCGTATGAACATGTTATGGAGGCTAAGTATGTCCGACATGCAAATTATAAGATTACGAGTTATCAGTGTATACTAAGGTATACAGATTTGTTTGTATGTATTAGACATGATTTTAGGCCTAGATTTATGCCGTTGCGGTGTTTAGTATCCGTTTGGGATTTTATGGGTACATCATTTGCATGCATCATAGGAATTTTAGATCACTCGATTTATGCCCCTGTGGGCCCAGTTTGATTGAGTTCAGTGTTCGAGGCCCATTTAGCATTCTTACCCCGATTCCCTCCTATAGAGTCAATTTCAGG
>JAVDBV010049326.1:0-26744 GCA_032619315.1 Piper longum | reverse complement strand
ATCGCCAAGGAGACGGCCAAGGACTGGAAGGGCCTGCGCGTCACCGTCAAGCTCACCGTCCAGAACCGGCAGGCCAAGGTCTCGGTCGTCCCCTCCGCCGCCGCCCTCGTCATCAAGGCCCTCAAGGAGCCCGAGCGCGACCGCAAGAAGACCAAGAACATCAAGCACTCCGGCAACATCTCCCTCGACGACGTCGTCGAGATCGCCCGCGTCATGCGCCCCCGGTCCATGGCCAAGGACCTCGTCGGCACCGTCAAGGAGATCCTGGGCACATGCGTCTCCGTCGGCTGCACCGTCGACGGCAAGGATCCCAAGGACTTGCAGCAGGAGATCGCCGAGGGGGACGTCGAGGTCCCGTCGGAGTGATTTGATGGGTGAAATGTTTAAGGTTTTGTTTCTCAGAACCATACGAAATATTGATTTTTGCGTTGGATTGTGCTGCGTTTATGTAGAATGGCTGCGATTGCGGTTCATAATAAACTGTATTTGAAGGATTGATTTTACTTACTTTACCCACCATTACTTCTGAATGTGTTGCATGAAATCGATACTTCCTCCAAATTAATATTAGGTACCAGGTAGGATGACAATAGCAGATTGCTAATTGCATACACTTGATTGATGGCATGAAGATTTGTGGTGTTGGAGGCCAATGTTTGTCTTTACTGGTATCATTAATATTTGGTGTCTTCTGTAGAAAACTATAATTTGGTTATCAATTATGAGGTAATACTCTGCTTACTGTGGTAGGTATCTGATTGAGGTGGCTCTATCTCTATCAGTAATATTTGGTGTCTTCTGTAGAAAACTATAATTTGGTTATCAATTATGAGGTAGTCCTCTGCTTACTGTGTTAGGTATCGGATTGAGGTGGCTCTATCTCTATCATTAGTGTGTTTTTGTCATGTCTTGGGGGAGTTTAGCTTGTTAATTACGTCTTCGGATTATTGGATTTCCTGAAAACAAATGGTTATTTTGTGATTGTGATAATAGCAAGTCTTTGATTTGTGCCCCGCGCAGTCACAAGGCTGTGGCCTAGTTTCACGAGAATGATCACTGGGCGAGAGTGGTACTGGTGCTGTACGTGAGCTTGAAGAAGATGCGCCTCGATTCGCTGGGCACTTCCTGCACTTGCATATACACTCTCCAAACCTATTGGCTAAAGTACTAACTATAAGCTCCATGCCCGGAAGAAAAAAACTCCTATCTTCAGAATAATTATTCTTGCCAAATTTTTTGCGTCGGTTGGCAAAAACTTTTCATTATCTTTTGGGTGGGTTAGGATTTCATTTGGCTTCTTGATCAGTTTTTTACGTCGTTGATGTGTTTAGATCCAATGCCCACCTCTACAATCCCATCTTGTATCATCTCGCTTCCCTTCCAAAAAATTTTGGTTTCTTAGCTACAAATTTGTACATATACGATTCCCTTCCAAAAAATTTTGGTTTCTTAGCTACAAATTTGTACATATACGATATAAAATATTATCAATCTTATTGATGTCATAATTATACAAAATTGGTACGGTCCCCGGTTGGATATCCGGTCCGAAAATGGCACGAACGGTCTCGCCTTAACGACGGTCCATTGACTCCCTCCTCCACGCGGCAGCTCCCCATTGGTTGTACTCTTCAAATACACCAGTCATCAGACGCTCACGTACTATGCTACGTCCTGCCCGCCTCCCCCTTCCTCTTTTTCACCACCGCCACTTCGAACCGCCGGCGGCCACAATCTCCGCTGCCGGCGCCGTGCGGATCCTCCTCCTCCTCTCCCTCGCCGCCCTCCTCCCCCTCCACCCCCGACGACGACGACTTTGCCTTCCTCGAGGAGGCCGAGGCGAAGGACCCCGCCCAACCCTCTGCTCCCAAGCACGACGAATTGGATCTTGCCGACGACGACCTGGAGAGCTTCGACGAGTTGGAAGGCGGGGACGACGACGCCTTCGGCGACGAGCTGTTCGCATCGCCGGAGCCGCCGCCTGTGGACGAGAAGGACGTGGTGGTGCTGAAAGAGTCGAACTTTAGCGAGGCTGTGTCGAAGAACGGGTATTTGATGGTGGAGTTCTACGCGCCGTGGTGCGGGCACTGCGAGTACGCCGCGGCGGCGACGGAGTTGACGGGCGAGGCGGTGCTGGCCAAGGTGGATGCGACGGAGGAGAACGAGCTCGCTCAGACGTATGATGAGCAGGGTTTCCCCACTGTCTATTTCTTCATCGATGGCGTCCACAAGGACTACAATGGTCCAAGGAGCAAGTGGGTTTGATCTAGATCTCAAAACACATTTATAATTTTTCTAGATTTTTGATTGAAAGATTGAAACCTGTTGCGAACAATATGAGTATGCGAAGTTTTATGACTTGAGATTGGATGGATTGATGTAGAATGAGAGTTATAGTTGGGGGCCAAAAATACTCACACAAAGATTCAGGTATCATGTGTATATTTATTGAAAAATTGGTGTCAAATACAAACACTATAAAATACTAACCAGCTTCAACCACAAACACCATCAAACTAAAATCACACAAGACTAAAACCATACAAGATAAGAAAAACTATTTTTAATATTAGAAATAGAATCTATAAACAAATGAGAAAAAGGGCTTACACTTAATACGAAAAAAATACAACATACATTTAATGATTTTGAGAAGTGATAAAAATATATTAAAAAGATTGCGAACATAATATATCTAAAGCAGACTTTTAATGAACTCAAATGACGATCAAAATAAGAGCTTTAATAGAGGCTTATTGGTGTAATTTAAAATACTATTTGATGTCAAAAGTGAACGTTATTTAAAGTATTTAAAATGACATTAAGCAGCATTTAAAATACATTAAGACGTATATTTTTCTAGTTTATAGAGCCGTTTTAAAGTTTAATTTTATAAAAAGAGAAAAGAAATTCTACTTCCTGTTTCGCAATTAACCTTAAATCTCTCTCACCATTTTTATCTACTCCCTCCCCTCGCCCTTCAACCCTATCTCTCGCCATTACATTATATTTTACTAAGTAATATATTTTAATTTAACATTATTAAATAAATTCTTCGATAATATTATTATCCTATTATTTTGTTTTATGAATTAATTAATAAACAAAAAAAAACTTTCCATCATTTAATAATTTAAATAAGATATAAAACAAAAGAATAATTTTAAGTTACTATTTTACCTAAACTATATTTTCATGCTTCAAATGTGAAAATAAAGATTTCTCTTCCAAACTTCATCTTTATCTTAAACTTTTATTACTCATGAGAACTACGGGAAAAGTGCTTTATTAGTATAATGACTTTATCCTCTTTTTATAAATTAATTAATAAACAAAAAAACTTTCCGTTATTTAATAATTTAAATAAGATATTAAACAAAGGAATAATTTTAAGTTACTATTTTATATTCACTATATGTTTTAATACTTCAAAATGAGATAAAACAAAAACTCATCACTTAAACTCTATATTTTATCTTAAACCTTTATAACTCATATGAACTATTGGAAAAGAACTTCAATGGTATACTTATATTGTCATAACTAAAATCAAATTAAGACATAAGAATATTATAAAAACAAATTGTATAAACTTAGAAGACATTTCCACAGCAACCCTCAAAATTTTTCAATTTTCAAAATAAATTAACCTTGCTCTATCAATTACAAATGAAACTTCTAATCGACATTATTTTTTCTTCTGCAAGGCGTTCGACAAATTCTTAAAGTTAAATTAAGCTATCACTTTGTTATATATTTGTTCATATGAGTTCTAAAAAGTGAAGAAGTAAAAAATAATTTACTAGAGATGCAAAATTTAGATAGGTAAAAAATTTAATACACTTAAAAACATTATTATGCAATTTACTATACTTGTTAGATAATATAACAACATAATAAATTTAAATTTAAAAAGTTTTCAAAGTTAATTATCAACCGTTTACACATACACAAATTTCTAATTACGTGAATTAATTAAATTTATGGTTATTGTTTTGCATTTATTGTAGGACAAACCACTCCGAGTATATTGATATCATCACTCTAAAATCCTAATTATGAGGTCCAAAATAATGAAGATCATATTAAACAACCAAAATTATCAACTTTTATCATTAAAATGGAAGAACACAACATCCAACAGCCAAAAAGCAGATACAACCATAGATTGCTAAATAATTTATGTTCCAGCACAAATCTAAACAATTTTTTAAAAAATCAAATGAAACTCAGTGATCAAAGAAATTAAAAGAATTAATATAAAATGATATATATATATATATATATATATATATATATAAAACATTCATGGTAGTTGCATTTGTAAAATAAGAAATAGTATAACATGTATGTTAATTATGGAGATTTCAGGAGATTTGGATAACAATATGTATGTTAATTGAATTACTACATAAAATGAGTACCGCCCACGAATCAACAAAGGTTTCTTTGTACAATCATACATGTATGTTAATTGAATTCCTTCCCACGTTAATTGAATTCCTCTGACTTTACTTAACTAAGCTGTTGAAGTTGGTATGTTATGTTCCTGTTTATGTATTTTGTTTATTTTTTTGTGGCGTTGTTTGTAAGATTGGAATGTGATTAGGATGTAATTACTCGAGTCTTCTATAACTCACTTAGCAGTGTCGTTGACTTCATCAACTATTGAGGTTGGACAAATGTCCATTATAAGGAGGGAATTGAAACTATGAAACTAAACATACTGATTTAAATACTATCAATGAAAATGCTGAGTTCTTCTTTTCTCAGATTGGGTGTTCTCTACCATCTTAGTGACATAAGAACTTGTAATCTTTTAAATAATATAATAATTAAATTTGTATGATGACTCTATATTATGTTTATGTATCTTAATTATGAAACTATTTTTAATTTTTATGAATATTTTTAGATTAATATTTTATTTGTTACATTATTTAATTTTAAATAATTTAATACAAAAAATTCACTAAATTTTTATTTATATTATATAGATTTTAAATATCATTTTACAAAAATAATTTTACTTCACTTAGTAAGTCTTAAAACGACGCTAATGCAGGCGTTACTTTTAATATTTTAAGAAGCGACACTCATTGCCAACATCAGTCAGTCTTTTAAGGAATGCCAAAAATGGCATCTCTTAAAAGACTTTTAAGTGGCACCATTAAAGTTTTTTAAGCGACCTAAGTGACATCAGTCTTAGGTGTCACACACATGCTTTTATGATAATTTAATAAGTGACTGCTACGGCTGCTAATTGAGTGAGCTAGCTCGCAAGTATTTAGCATTTGGCTCGGCTTAACTCGGCTCGACTTGACTCGACTCGACTTGAAAGTTGACATTTAAATGCTCGAGCTCGAACTCAAGTCAAATTTGAATCCTACGAGCCGAGTTTGAGCAAAATAGTGTTCGACTTAACTCGACTTGACTCGATTATAACTCAAAATCGACTCGATAATATAATATAATAATATACATAATATGTCATTGTAGTGTTATGGTGTGTAATATATTTTATGAGATTTTTTTCCTATTTTTATGGTTTTTTTAGGATTTATTGTAAGTTAGTTATTATTTTTTGCTCGAGTAAAAAACGAATCAACTTTTATTTATAATATCGTCACCCACCCATTTCTTCCCCCACCTCCCTCCAACGCTTCTTATTCCTCATACCCTCCGCCACCCTCCTTCTCCGTCGCCAACATCGCCTCCGGCCATCGGACCACCACCAATCGATGCCGTAGATCATCGTCAGAACATCGCCGACAATTCCCCATTTCGTCCGACTATCGCCCGGCCTCCACAACCGACGAAGCCATCCCAAGCGTGCCACGCTCCCATCGCTGATCCTGCCACCGATCCCACAGCCTTGACGTCATCGTCCCTCCCGCGACCTTCCTCGACCGAAATTGAGCCCAACGCTACCCATCCTGGCCGGATCTCGTCACCCCACTATTGACTGCCCCTGTTTTGCCATTTTTCCACTAAGCTACCTCCTTTGCTGATCTTGATGATATCGTAGATGCATCGGGCTCGCTGAGCCAGTGCCAATGATATCTCACACCACCTTCATCCTGACTATAGCCGCCGTCGATAAAAGTTGCCAGAAAATTGTCATAATCGTAAGTATGAAAGGCTATTTTGTTGATAGATTATTTTGTTAATTTTTAATCTTTATAAATGTATATTTTCTCATCTATTTTTTAGTTTATAAATGACCTCGTTTCGAGTTCCCATACGAGCCAATTTCGAGCTCCCAATCGAGCCAATTTTGAGCTCTCAAACGAACTGGTTACAAGTTCCCAAATGAGCCGGTTTTGAGCAAGCTCTTAAAATTTAATATTGTAAGTTTATTCGAACTCGATTTGAGTTTGAACATATGAGAAATATTCGAGTCAATTTCGAACATATATGCTGGAAACTCGTTCGATTTCGAAGCAAGTTCAAACAAACTTCGAATTATTCGAATTAAGTTTGAGCATAAGGCGAGCTTAGATCGCTCGCTCATTTAGCAGCCCTAATGACTGTTGCCATGGGCATCGCTTAAAATTAAATCAATGTCATTTGAATCTTAAACGATGACCATGGGCATCGTTTATTTCTTGTTTCCTTGGAGTGAAAATAAACCTTGGTGCGAGCTTTAACTTCTCGAAGCCCTTCGTCTTCGTTCCTCTGGTTCGTCTGCAAGGCTTTGAGAGACGGCCACTATTATCTATTTATGCAAACCAAAACCTCCAACGATGTGTTGCTTACCAGTTATCGTATGGGAAAAGAATGTTTAAATGTTTAAGAGTGAGTTTAAGGCAAATCATGGAACCGTAAATTTTTTACTATTTTTTAAAAATTTTGGTTAGTTCAGTTATTTCAATTAATTTTGATTTAGTTTTTGTTTTGAACTAAAATATTGAAATAGGAATTGATTTATTTACCGCCTTACCAAAAACCCAACCAAACTATTTTAAAAGCAAAGGGAATTGTTAATTTGGGTTTGGTTCGATTTGGTTCACCCCGGTTTATAGATAGAATGAATCAAAAAACAAAAAGAGAATAACAGCCTTGGATCAAAAAACAAAAAAAGAACAAATGCCATCAAGACCAGCACTTGTTATTTGTTATTCCAACCCTTCAAAAATCCCTTTCAGCCATCAAGACCAGAACTTGTTACTTGGAATCTCAACCATTCAAAAACCCCTTTCTCCCATGTTTGATTCAATGTGTGACCAAATCCACTGACATCAACCTGAATATACAATCTAGAATGTTAGAAGTGCCACTTATCATATGAGCTTTTGCTTTCTTGTGCACTTCATCATCAAACGGCTTCATAAAAAATCTCTGTTACGCATTCGTTTCTTTATTATATACCGTCCATGAAACAAGCATGCAATCGATCTGAACATGGGTCAAACTTAAGACGGGAAATTGAGGGAATGTTAAACTTTTGCGTTTCATATGTGCTTCATGTCATATGATCTATTGATTTTTCATCAAGTGGTCATTGTCCATTCAAAGGATGATTGACGGGTGACTAAATTTTCCAGGCAAGCTTCTTGACCTTGAGGTTCACTTTTTACCATCTGATCTTTTCCATTCGTTCATCGAATTACGATTGAAGACGCAATAATACAACATACTATTCTTACATTATTCATTAAACTCTTCGTATATTTCTACCATCCAAATGAACTTGTCTACGAACCTTATCTTTGTCTGGATCGCCCTCATCATTGGAAAAAAAACATGCCAGAAGTATGGAAAAATAAATATTCAATCCTCTTCTCATATTTGGGCCGAAGTACACGATAAACAAATATGGGTTTGGTGTACCTGAAAAAAAATTGGAATATGGCACTCGACAACAATGAAGCAAGAATTGATCACCCTTTAGTGGGCAAAATCTCACTGTAAAGTAAATAAAAAACCTCTCGCTGCTTGATCCTCGGTCACCTTATCTTATAGATCATATCACTGTATCTGTGAGCAAGTGGTCATCCTTCTGAGAAAGACGAGTTGAGCATGGGCTCTCACAACACAACATCGAGATAAAAGTATAACTGATATTTTTGGCCTCACCGCTTGAGAAGACCCTGGACTCCAGCGAGTTTGGAGGCATACAAAATTAATGTTGTCAGCCATCCAAAATTTTGTGTTAGTATAAGAGTCACAAAGTAATTTTGGGTCCTTGAGCTTCATAGGAACAAATCCTATAATCACTGGTTATATTGCTGCAAATGCATTTGTAGAAAAAAAAATGCTCATAAGGACTTCTTATCAGTCATCATCTCCCTGTGAAACTTCATAATCCTGATTGCAACATCATTTGATTTTCTTCCGTTTAAGATGAATTTCAACAACTTGCACTATCCTCACTGCTTTAGATCTGAGGCCTTTTAAGCACTCCCTTACATGCATTAGCACCATTTTTAAAAACGCTACGAGCTCATTACGTCTGTGTAAATTAACTTCACAATCAGTGCTCTTACCAATTAAATCATGCACAGACCTTGCCAAACTCTTCAAAACTGGAAAGTCATGTATCAAACATTCAACTATTTTTCATCAATAAATCATTTAAATAGGTAATGTTGCCCAATGTTTTTAGTCTCTTAGAAAGTACAAAAACATTCACCTCTTTGAAATGGGTAAACAACTGTAGAACAGCTTTTGCGCTCTTCCTCATTGGGCAACTCGCAAAGAGTTTTGCTTCCTAATTTTCTCGGCTTTGCATCGCCTCTGATCACTGACCATGGACTCAAAAACAGCCAGCAAATCATCCAATCCATCACAATCTTCCCCCAGTTTCTTCAATGCACATACTATGCTCTCAACAGTGGACAAGCATCCAGCCTTCGGCTGATGTCTGACTTCGTTGTACAAACTAGATTCTGTTACATCCAATCTCAAATGGGGTAGAAGCTTCAACCATGGATTCTCATGGCACATCCTCTTAGCTTTCCCCCAAGTCCCATCCAAAACTATCAAGTTCTTCACCTCAAAATCAACATCATCAATGCTCACAGATTTTTCACTGGGGAATAAAACAGCAGACCCTGGTGGGATCCCTAGCTCATACTCCTCTACCTCTTCAAACTCCATCCCATTTTGCTTTTTCTGAAACTTCTTAACAATAAAACCACCAGATAAGATAGACTTGCGGACTGGCGAGGCCAAGAGCCAACTAAAACTTGGCTCCTCGGTATGCTTCTGAAGTGTTCCAATCCGAGTTATTGTGCTTGAAAAAACTCGAAAGTCATCAGCTTCATCCACGGATTCTGATTGGTTAAATCCATTTTGCGATCTTGAATTGAAAATTGGATGACCATGAGCAGACATCCCATTGCCGCCATTATCGAAACCATTCTTCCACATCACAGAAAAAGCATCCACACGATCAAATTTCAATTTCTCCGACTTTTCACCATTGCTAAAATTGCATTGACAAGCATCATCAAATTTCGTTCTTTTATCATCATCTGAACAAGAAATCATCCCACTATTAACAAAATCATTGAAAATTTTCGATAATTTGACCGAACAATTGTCTTCCCTAATCAGATTTCTACCAATTCCATCCATTGATCTGATTTCGAAGTGCGATTGGAAATAGATGTCGGAAACGGAAACCACACTCACATTCTTCAAACCGAGCTTGACGATGCGGGTGGAGTTGAGCGGATGGCTCCTCTCCTGCCTGTGCTGCAAGACGGTGACCGCCACCGAGTTGTCGACGGGGGAACGCTTGAAGCGGCCGCAGAGGCAGACGGAGGCCGGCTTCGAGCAGGCGGAACAGACGGCCCTCCGCTCCGCCGCCGGCCCGGCCATGTCCGCCGCGGCGGAGCCGCAGTGGAACCTGCGATTCGCCGCAAAAAGAAGGAAAGATTGGATCTTTGGAAGAAGAAGCTCCGGCGAAGGAGCCGCCCGCGGTGGGAGGAGCAAAGAAAACTTTGGGAAGACGGCCACGATAGACCGCCGTCGGCGATGGCCGCCGGATGTGGGGAAAACCTAGCCGGTGCCGGCTGGGGGGAGGGGAGAGGAAGATGACATAGGGTTTAACAAGCTTTAAAGTCTAGGGATTTAGATTAATCTTAATAATAAAAGATTAACAATTTTATTTATTAAGTTGATTAACATTTATACTCACCAAATATTATAGAAAAAACATTTCTAGTCTCAATTTTTTTTAAAAAATAACCATTTTACTTTTTTGTACCAAAAAATATTTAAATTAAAATACGCAACCTGAATTTTCATAAAAAATTTTACTGCTAAAACAAACAATTTATGGCATAAAATCAATGTAGTAAGTTGAAAGATAGAAAAGATTCTTAGCCCCACTTCTTACACACAACACACTCATGGTACATGGCTAATAATGTTTTTTAATTTAAAAATTGATTACTTCAATAACTTTTTAGTAATTATGAGACGTCAGAATTAGATCATTGTTACATGCAATAAAAATAAATAGCTTCAAATTATTAAAATTACCAATAATCTTCTTAATGAACATCATTGGCCCACATATAAATGGTATTATTTGGGGAAAAATAATGAAAATTGTTTTAAAACATATCTAGCTGCACAAGTTACTTTAGAAAGAAAAAAAAAATCCTAAACCAAGTAAACTGATGGCAATTTGCTTTCCATTCTTAGTGGTGCAATGTTTGAGGCATTAATCTTCTGCCGGTATTTTGACTATTGTATTTCATTAATTTCATAATTATATCTCCCTTAACTACCCTTAGTTTAGTATCTATCCTTCTTATCATGAGGCCCAAAACCAACGGGCTGAATTCACTAATGGAAAAAAAAAAGCCTATTGTCACCGAAATTTTCGGTGAAAGGGTGAAATTTAGTTTGTTACTAAAAATTTCAAGGATAGAAGCTTTAGCTGGTTAGATTTGGATCACATATGGTGTAATCTTAATATGACCAGAATTCGAAAATTAGAACTCAACTCTTCCACGAATCTAAAAATTATATTCATTTTATTTACCATATTCATATCGGACTTAAATCTACTCACTCATATCCAGCCCAATAAACTAAAATAATATAAATTTTAATATGAGAACATATTAAAACTAATAAAAAATATTATTTTTTAAAATATTTTTAAATATAATTTTACAAAATATTATTTATATTAGTTGGATTATCTCAAATATATGTCTGATCCAAATAGTTTCATATATATATTATGAATCTAAAAATTCCGAATCAATATTCAATCCAAAACTATTTTGGATTAGATATAAACAAGTTAGATATCAAAATTTCGTACCCATCCCATTCTATTCGAAATCCAAGGTTCTTCTTATTTACATCTTCCCTCGTACGTGCAGCCCAATTCCCCTCGAATGCGTGAAGAAGATGAAAAAAAATTAAAATTGTACTTCAAAGGAAGAAGTTTATTTTTCAAGGGTAATTAGGTACAATACTCGGCATATGTTTTATCCGGAGATGTGTAGGTGTAGGCAAGTAAATTAGACAGTCGAAATATGAGAGGACTTCGGGGCGGATATGAAGAAAGGTACGCTCTATGATTCCGAATTCAATCATATAATGAAAGTTTTGTTTATTTATTTATTATTTTCAATCATTCCTTCGAGTAGATCTTTACTAGTAATTGGCGAATGCCGGCGTCCATCATCGATATTTTGATTAGCCCAATCTCAGCAAACTAATGTATTAATAAGGTGCAATAAACATACTGTGCTAAGCTAGGCAGCGTCGCTTCTGAAAGCGCTCAAAGTAAGACGGGAGTGAACGGCCAAAGATGAGCAATCTTCCACCACAAAAACAGTCCATTGGCGGTGGCTATTACGATAAGTACGCATGACCTATTCCATTAATTGACGGGTGCCGGCATCAATCATCGATATTTTGATTAGCCCATCTCAGCAAACTCAAGTAACAACAAGGTACAATAAACAAACTGTGCTAAGCTCAGCAACGTCGCTTCTGAAAGTGCTCAAAAAAAGACGGGCGTGACAGGCCAAAGATGAGCAATCTTCCACCACAAAAACAGTCCATTGGCGGTGGCTATTACGATAAGTATTCATGACCTATTCCATCAACGAATAACTTAATTCGTAGAATTTATTACATCAACGAATAACGTAATTCTTAGAATTTAAGGCGTCTTGTTGCTTCCTTCCTTGCCATCTTATAATTGGGCATCTTAATTCCATGGACCATGCATGGATACACTAGACAAAATCACTAAGCTTGAAGATCAGATGGGTAGAAAATTAAGAAGCCTCGAGGTGAAGAAGCTTGCCTGAAAAATTTAGGCACGCATCAATCATCCTGTGAAGGGGACAATGCACACTTGATAAATAAACACTCAAAATATGATCCCACGAAGGACTTTTTTTTCCCCCAGGAAGTACTTGTGATAAAGAAACACTAGAACGTTTGACATTCTACCAATTAGCTGGTCTTTTATGTTGACCAAAGTATAGATCAATTCCATGCTTGTTTCAATGACGATATATGAAAGAGAAGCAAATGACTAAATGACTAATAGAGATATTAATGAAGCCGTGGATGGTAAAGTCGGCAAGATAGTAAACAGGATCCTATTTTAATAGCTCCGAATAAATTAAATACATATATTAAGATATAAAGAAGAAAATTTTATTCTACAACAATTAAAGCGCATAAGTGATTGTCTTTCTCCGTCCCTTATTATCCAATTGGAGAGCAGACAATTAATGTATTTTGCTTATTGAACATGGTGAACTCGTAGTTTTTACAGGGCGAAGATTAGGGGTACTAAACTAGCGAGCGAGCCGAGCTCGACTTGTTTTTGAGCTCGGCTCAAATAATTCGAAGTTCATTTGAAGTCGATTTGAGATCGAATGAGTTTTGAATATATATGTTCGAGTTTTACTCGAATATTTTTTACGTGTTCGAGCACGACTCGAACTTGAATAAACTTAAATTGTTTAATTTTTTCAAGCTTGAACCACCAGCTCATTCGTGAGTATGTTCAAGCTCAACTCGAGCTCGAATAAACTTAAACTGTTTAATTTTTTCAAACTTAAACCTAGCTCGTTTGTGAGCTTGAAAACTATCTCACTTCTTTACTAATCTATTCTAGATAAATAAATATAACTAGTTACAATTAAACTTATTAGTATATATATAATATAAAAATTATATTATTATATTATTTTATCGAGTTGAGTTCGAGTTATAACCGAGTCAAACACGGCCTTGCTTAAGCTCGGCTCGTAAGATTTGAGTTCGAGTCGTGTTCAAGTTCAAATATTTAAATATCAAATTTTGAGTCGAGGCGATCCGAGTCGAATGTCAAATACTTACGACCCGACTCACTCAATTAACAATCCTATCGGAGATGATGATGTTAATATATAAATTTTCCATCCTTTCGTCGTGTAACAAAATAATGAAAATTTACCTTTCTTGATTGTCTATTCATGTTGATGTTAGTGGGTTTGGTCGCACAATGGATTAAACGTGAGAGAAAGGGATTTTTGGGAGTTGAGATGCCGAGTGTGGCACCATTCCTGATAAGTCATAAGGTGCTCGAGAGAGACGTCTTGAATTGAACGTTGGTATCAGGAATTTGTAGCCTCCATATATGGTCAACAATGGTGGGGGGCTTTGATGTATATATGGAGATTTGCCGGCATACAAAGCCAGGTCTAGAATTGACAAATTAAAGTACAGGTGCCCACATGAGTAAATAAAGATCTAAATAGGATTGGCAACCACTCAAGCCAAGTCGAACACTTACAGCATTAGTATTATTTTGTTTAGTATTCTAACATAATTTTACAAATTTATAAGAATGCATCTGTTTATAACCTTCTAGAAATAAAACAATTAAGATTTTATTAACTAATATATATACATATACTCTTATTAATAAAATTATCAAAATGAGAATTCAATATTGACCTAAGATTAAGAGGTGGAGAATCAGTTAATTAAAATACAAAAAAAATCTTAAAATATATATAATATTGTCCTAAGATTAAAAGTTGGAAAATTAGTCAATCAAAATATAAAAAATTTTAAAAATATAATAAAAGTACCTCCTACAAAGGGTCAAATGTTTAAATTTTGTTAACCTTAATTTCTTTCAAAAGAAATAATAACAATATTTTTAGTAATAGAAAGTCAAGGGTTCAAACCTAGCTGACCTCAATATCTAATTTCTTATTAATAAGAGTCTTTTTAATTATATTGAAAAAAAATAAAATAAAAAAATAAAAAATATATAATATTAAAAATTAAATAATTATAATTCATCTTTTTATTCAAATAAGATATATCTTTAAATTCAATCATAGTCTATGTCTAAGATATTAAATTATTAGAATCTATCTCATTATTCAATAAAATTTTATCTATAAAATTAAAATTTATTTAGTATAGATCGCAAGTGCTAGAACAAATTCGTTATAATATTTTTTTTAATTGGTTGAAATCACCTTAATTAATAGTGTTTAAAAAATAATAGTATTAATTAAATTAATCTCCACCAATTAAGAGGATTTACACTGACCAATAAATTGCTAAAGGAAGTTTGTTGAAGTATCTGCTACAGTAAATCACTGGTATATATGAGGAGCCTGAGCTGCTGGTCAAATATCTATGCAAACCAGTGGTTGGCTAAGGCTTGGACTCGTCTGGTGAGCGATCGAGCTGAGCCGAGCTCATCACGTTGATGAGGAATATTTTTTTTTTAGAAATGATTATAAGGGTTGAAGTTGATAAGGGGATTCCATATCCTTGTGGTAGGCTATGGACCTTTCACGGGGTCAATAATATGTGGCAATTTTCTCACTTTGTTAAAAGTTGGAAAGCTGCATATTAGAATTAGCCAAGTTCTTCCATGACCAATGACAGCAACATTAGCCAAAGCACTTAAACGTTTGTTAGGTATGATAATGTTGAATTGCATTGTTATGGTCATGGGTAAGGTATAATGAGCCTGTTCTTGGGTATTGGGGTATTGGGCAATTACTCAACTCTAATTAACCGATACCCAACAACGGCCATATATATTATTCCTTATCCGTGACCCTAACCGGTTTAGATTATTTATGCCTAAAAACGTCCCATCTTGAAGATGAGGACACCGTTCTCTGTTTGCATGTAGCTCCTTTACGACGGGTGATATATCTCTATCTTCTTCTCGCACGTCTCTGTGCGAAGTGTAGAGTCATAAACTGCAAATTCGAGGTTGATATTGTATTGAATTATTACCTTGTTTGTCTATGTCAAGCATCATAGTATGGGGAATTCATATACATGTTTTTTTTTTCTTTAATTCTTCTACTTCCAACAAATCATATGCTGTGACTTCAACAAGACAAATGCATCATTTTAATGTCATATTTCAGCAATTGAAAGGTCCTTGGCAGGGTAACAAGTTTTGCATAGGGAATATGTCCAGATCATGGAAATTAGGGAGGAAAAAATTATAGGTTGCCAAACCTTTGAAACTAAACATGTAAGTTGATTTCCTAGACCCTTCCTCTATAATTAATTATGAAAAAACTAATACGGTTATTGAATCTTAAGAGAATTTTCCCCAAGATTGTCTGCTTTATATTCTAGAGTTTCTAGTTACCACTTAGTAGGTTTCCTTAGAAAGGCTCAATATAATCAAATCTGCAACATCTAATAATTTCACTGTATCCCCCTTTACACCCGGTAATCCTTATACAATGTGCTCAGTCGTATTATGATCCAATTCTCCTTTTTCATTTTAGTTTGGATAGAACCTTGTAATACACCGGATAATATATTAATAAGATCGAGAGGGTATATAATAATATAGCATTGACCATTGCAAGTTCAAATCCGCCAATTTAAATTTGACTTTTTTTTTAAAGAAAAGAAACACAACAAATGAATGCCTACCCCGGCTCAATACATAGGTCTTGATGAACAGGAAGTTTGGTGTCCGCTAATTCAGTCATGGCCGAGAATGGGCCTGGGTTAACAGCAAACCGTGTAGGGGCATTTACAGGCCAACCAGCATTCCCATGTATGGAATGGAATGGAATGTTTGACCCGACGGCCAGGCTACTAATTCTAATTGGTTTCCTCTCCCCCATTTGACTTTATGTAGTAGCTCAACAAGGATCAGTTCTTATAAATGCTCGACCATTTAATGTTCGATGCCTTTTTTGTGCGAATAATAACTACTTGAAACATTCATAGAAAAAAAATAAAAGAAAAAAAAAATGAAACTTACGGTGGATAATAAATTAGGCAGCCATTATGTCCGAAATTAAAAGGGTCAACTTGAGCCATATACCTAAAACTTAATGTCAAAGACAAACAAGCAATTATAGACTATATGTAAAATTACAGTTCCATGTTTCTAATATTTTTTATTATTGAAAATTGTGATCATATCCTTTGTTGAAATTATAATTCTTTTTTATTTTGAAAGGCGAAATTAAAACTTATTTGAGTGTCAAATAAATAAGACCAAATTGATTTACAAGGATAATTTGTATGGCAAAATAAAGACTAGGTTCTCGAGTCGATTTTATATGATCTTCGTACTCACTGATGCGGCGTATTTTTCATTGATCATTTAGTTCTTTCATTCTAGTTTTCAGTGTTTTAATTTTTAAAAATTTATATATTGAGTTTGAATTGCATGGAAACAAGTTTATGTAGTCTTTTAACGATAAATTGATAGTTTCAATGAATTTGTGAAAGTTATTGAAAATTAAAATTGGCTTTATACGATGCACAATAAAAATAACTAACCGTAATTTTTATAATTATCAAAACATTTATTAAAAATATTAATGAACCATAATAAAATTCGTTTCACTCCATTGATACATAGGGGATGATGGTCGGACTCTTAGAGGATTCTTAAGAAATCTGACATCTCTAAACGCACGCTTCATCTACGTTGCCGTCAAGAAACCTCGTGAAAGCGTACATTAATTGGGTCCAACGTCAACGTAATGTTACTTCGTCAGACGTAATTAATTAATAACAACCCGCCCCTCTTTTTTTGTGCGCTGACCGTTTCCATCGTCCAACCTGGCGCGAGAACAGCGGACTATGGGGCCCACGCGCCACCTCGCATTTTGTCCGACCATCTCGGAGTGATCATCGGAGGGACAAACAGCCAATACCAGCCGTCCGATAGGACGGCGAACTTGATCGAAAAGTTTGGGGGCCCTACGGATTGGTCCGTCCGTCCCCGCGATGGTACGGCGCCCGCGGTCATACGGTCCACTAGAGGTCCGCTAACCCACGAACCATTTACTCTTGAGGACATAAAACAAACCTCTTCTTTTTTCGAAATAAATAGGCATTGTAATTATTAGCTAGCCCTTTCACTTCTTCTTCCTATAATTTGATTGATTAATACTATATATATTTTTAAAATTCTTTTTTTATTTTCAAGCATCGAGAGTTAGGATATTTAATGAAAAGATAAAAATAATGTCGGTCTTTAACGATGATAGTTAGAAATACAATCATGTGTATTCTAATTTGATTAAGTATTAAATGAACTTATTATTTTTTTGACATATTACCAACATCTTGATAAATTTAAATTAAAAAAAACATTACAGCCAATTATATAATTTTAGAGTTGGAAAATAAGTAAATAATTTATATGAAAAAGATAAAATTTAGTCGTTTTCTCACGTACCTAGAATTAAGTTAATGGCTTTTAAATAGCCCAACTTAATAAATTGGACTTTATAAAAAAATATTATTACCAATTAAAAATTTTCTGACTTCTTATTTTACATAGAATACAATAATCATTTCTTTCTAAAATCTTTATTATAATAAATGTAAACACTTATTTTTGTGATAAAACCTTACTATCAAATATGAAACCAGTTTGAATTCAATTCTTAATTAATTCATAAAACAAAATTTATTTTACATTTGAAGACAAATAATCAAAATTATTAGACTCCCTCAATGAACACTTTTATTATTTAGATTCCCAATGAATGGGAGCATAAACGAGCAAATTAATTTTATTATTTCTAAAAATCCAATAATAATTTGTTGTTATTTTAATAAAAACACAAGTCGATTACCCGACCCGAATACCCGCTTCTCGCCCGCCCGACCAAAGAGAGCTGACAAAGATGTCGGAGAGATATATTGGTAGGAAGAAGAAGAGGAAGAGAAGGTTCAAAGGTAGAAGACGAGCTCCAAGCTCTGCAACTCCTCCTCCGTGATAGACGGAGAAGAAGCTAGCAGACGATCCCTATATCCTACCTACCCAGAAAAGTTTCGGTTTTTATCGATTCTCAGTCGTCAAAACCAGCTCCCCACTAATTGGAGGCGTTGGAGCATGCAAAGAATCTTGCTGCATGAGCAGCGAGCCGTATCCGAATCACTCAAGGTAGCTGTCTGAGCGTTGTGGATTGATCCTCCGAGGCGTTGGCGATGGCGTTGAATGCGTCGGAGTTGCAGGAGCCAAGCATCGACACCGACAAGCTGAGCTACGAGATCTTCTCCATACTCGAAAGCAAGTTCTTGTTCGGCTACGACGACCAGAAGTTATGGCTCCCCAAGCAGGTCGATGGTCTGCCGGCGACGACGACGACGGCGGTGCCCGACGCGTCGGCGGCGATCAAGAGCCAGCGGGGGAAGATATGCATCCTGAGCATCGACGGCGGCGGCATGAGGGGGATCCTCCCCGGCAAGGCGCTGGCCCACTTGGAGCAGTCGCTCAAGGCCAAGTCCGGCGACCCCTCCGCCCGCATCGCCGACTACTTCGACGTCGTCGCCGGCACCGGCGCCGGCGGCATCTTCGCTACCATGCTCTTCTCCGGCGGTGCCGGCGGCAGCAGGCTCTTCCGTGCTGACGAGACGTGGCGGCTGCTAGCGGAGCAGGGGCGGCGGCTGTACTCGCCTGCGGGCCGGAAGGGCGGGGTCTTGCGGCGGCTCTTAGGGCGGCGGGAGCAGGCGGAGTCGGCGGCGGTGGAGCGGGTGGTGAAGGGGCTGTTCCCGCCGGCGATGACGCTCAAGGACACGGTGAAGCCGGTGCTCATCCCCTGCTACGACCTCTCAACCGCCGCCCCCTTCCTGTTCAGCCGCGCCGACGCCCTCGAGTCTGACAGCTTCGACTTCCCGCTCTGGGAGGTCTGCCGGGCCACGGCGGCGGCGCCGGGGGTGGTGGCTCCGGTGGCCATGTCGTCGGTGGACCGCCAGACCCGGTGCGTCGCCGTGGACGGGGGGCTGGCCATGAGTAACCCGGCGGCAGCGGCCATTACCCACGTCCTCCACAATAAGCAAGAGTTCCCCCATGTGAGAGGGGTGGAGGACCTGCTCGTCGTTTCCCTCGGCGCCGGCCAGCTCATGGAGCCGAGCTACAACTTCGACCTGGTCAAGACATGGCGAAGCGGGGACTGGGCTCGCCCCGTCGCCCGCATCGCCGGCGACGGCGCCGCTGACCTCGTTGACCACGCCGTCGGCATGGCCTTCGGTCGTAGCCGCTCCTCCAACTACCTCCGAATACAGGTATTACCATTATTATTATTACCTCCTAATCGTCTTATTATTATTTTAATCAGTCCTTCTACGTATCATGTTACATACATATAACAGCAATCTTAGGTTCCTAAAAAAATGTAGCTTATTTGAGGAAAATAATGTAGTTCATGCGTTGCAATTATTTAATCTTTGAGTCTGATCGGGACAAAAAGAGGATAGCTGATATCACTGAAATCGGGCCATGGCATGTAATTACAGTAATTAACTAATTATAAGGATCTTAATTTAGCAAGATTGGTGTGAAGCTATGAGTTGTGGCTCCGAGTGAGTAGATGGCAGACATGTCATTGTGGAGAAAGTGGAGACGAGAGAGCTGGAGAGGGAGGGCCAGTGGCATTTAATGGGTGTTATGAAAAAAACATGAATATAAACTTTGTTTGCTTGTTCTTATCTGGTTGGTGTTGAATTGTACAACATTGAGCTTGTAGTTGATGCTTTGGTACTGGGTTGTTGTTTGATGGTACAATGCAGGCGAATGGGTCGAGCTTGGGTCGGTGGGGGCCGAACACAGACTCGGACCCTAGTCCCAGCAATGTGAAGATGCTGGTGGGGGTGGCCGAGGAGATGTTGAAGCAGAAAAATGTGGAGTCTGTGCTGTTTGGTGGGAAGGTGATTGGGGAGATGACAAATGCAGAGAAGCTTGACTGGTTTGCTGGGGAGCTGGTTCAAGAGCACCAGAGGAGGAGTTGCAGGATAGCTCCCACCGTTGCGTTCAAGCAGGCTGTTCCTAGAGTGACTTAGGATGGCCATGCTTTTGTCAGTTCCCAAAAACCCTTCTTTGTATAATGTAACCCTTCCCATAGGCGCTCTACCGGAGGTACTCCAGAATCTTGATCTTTTCATTCCTGTTATACGTACCCTCCCTTGAGTCCTAGATTCACTTCAAAAATCCAAACAACAAATTCGGAATGTGATCAATAGAAAAAAAAAAATTGTTTGTATGCCGTTCAATGCGAATGTGAGCTTGGTATAAATGACTGCAAACGCTTCTAGATTACCTTCTATATCCACAATGCGGTGTGTTGTGTATATAATATAGACCAATTTCTCTTGGGGTTGAGGGGGGCTATGTTGCTAAACGACCAAGATAGGCAATTTAATCGATACATAAGTTGCAGAAGCAGCAATTTAGTGGCTTTGTCTTATTGGCGCAGCAACAGGAGGTATGTTTGTCGTTATCAGTCGTGTTTGGGAATGGTTTGCTGTAGACCTTGTGAAGGGGCAGTCGAACCATGGCAAATAAGATAATCCTTGCTGGGTCTTCCATGTCGGTCCGCCGACAACCCTTCCCAAGGACCATTGCCCTTCAGCTCGGAATCATCCAAATCCTAGTTTTATAGTTTTCACCTTCGTGGTTAAAAGAGAAAACAGCTAGCAACCAAAGAGAATTGTTCATTCTTGATCTGCTGTGTCATTTCATTCACTCGTGATCTAATATATAAATTATAAAGAAATAGTTTCTGAATCACTGGAGTGGTAGGTAAATCTACTAGTCGGCGGGTGGGGGAGGGGAGGGGTGGGGGCTGTGATAAAATGAACTAGTATGTATGTTGGATTGTCCCTCCCATGAAGATCACAGAGAGGCGAGTGCACGCTCACTTCCTTCCTGCTAAGCGTTGTGCAGACTCGGGTCTATTTTGGAAGGGGTCTTGGTCGATTTTTTGAAGCTATTTAAGCCAAGCTTTAGATGAGAGCTTATTTTGAAGAACCGGATCAATTTTTAAAAGGGTGGAAAAGAGAGAGAAATTATTTTTGCCATGAAAAAGAAGGTCGTATTCTCTGTCGAATCATCAACTAAAATAGATTCTTCGTTAAGATCAACATCGATTTGATTTGTTTTCTGTTTTTTTACGCTGTTTTAAATTAATTTTGATTATGATTGATAGGTTATTGATCTTTTGCTTGTGGAGAGGTTTTTCGAAGTTATAAGGAGTGATTTCACTCGGGCTTATTATGGATTAATTTTACTCGAAATTATTACGAATAGTTTGGTGCACATTTGAATTTGGGAGAACTTTGCTTGTAAAGAAATTGATTCTATTATAGACGAAGGTTTTAGTAGACGGTTGCCTTGTAGTTTTCCCTTTCATGATTGACGGTTCTACACTAAATTTGTACGTGCTCTATTTATTTGCATGTAATTTGTGATAATTTATTAATTTGTATTTTATTTTGTCTAAAAGCAACTAATTAAGATTAAGTGATTGAAATAAATATCCCATCAGTTTATATATATATATATATATATACGGGGAGCTAGCATACTTTTACTTTATTGAAATCGGTGATAATTAACAAAAGCACCCGTCTGCTTCAAAGACCTTGGAGAAATATCCTGGGGATTCTTTTGCTCGCTCTGCAACCGGCAGTCTTCTGAGACAAGGTAATGTAGACCATGTATACGATCCATATCATCCTATACTTTTTTGTTTTGTCCAAGCCAATATGAAACAACGTGTGGCTTGATCAAGTTGATTGAGGGATAGTGTATATTTGGCTCGTGGGACTTTTTTACAGCAGACTTGACCATTCCATGTCCTACTCCTGTCATGCCATGAAAGGCCTCAAAGTTGTGTGGGACAGTCTGAAAGTATGAACAAGGACAAGCAAAAGACTCCCCACAAAGTTGAAAAAAAAAAGTTAGTCATGTTGGGGTTCCTCTTTTCCACAGTTTTATTTTTACTTGTTTTGAAGTTGGTCTCTCTGTTATTTTAATGGTGAAGACTTAGGAAGGTGGAATGGTGGCATCTTGACCATAGCTCTTAGAAGAGATTGTTTATGGATTGGGTGTTTGTTGAAGTATTTGGTTGGATTGTGAGTTTGACAGGAATTCACAAGAAGGGATCCCTTCTCATCACCAAGGTGCAATGCAAGCTCCATGTCTCTGCTTTCATCTCTTTGTTAGTGTTCTTTTTTCCCCCCTTAAATTGGCCGATGACAGACACAGTGGCCATGTAATTGTCTTATTGTCTTAATTTACACCGAACTGTGTTGAAATGTTTGTATGTTGATATGCAAGCATGGCCATGGATTGTTGGGACCAAGGTGTCTACTGGGTCATACACCATTCCATTGTCCTTCACATGTGTTTCTTCAGAGATGCGTTGGCTCTTGTACTGCATTGAGCTCCATGCTGTTGCAGACGTTGTGATTGTGATGATGTTTTAGCATCCAATGCTACGCTTTCAAGCTCAGATGTAAGTGAGCTATTTTGGTCATCCAAGAGCCATTTTTTAACATCTAGCAACTGGCTAGTCCACGCCCCACTAAACTGTGCCCTTAATTACATAACGGCTAAGTGAGATTTTACAAGCTTAATAAGCGAATCACACCTACCTAATAAAAACTACAATATTCCACTTAAACGAGGATCAGCTAAGTAAGAATTGATTAAAGACTGTCCTCTATTATGTGAAGCAATGTTGTGAACGCCCTTGTTGAATTATGATCCTTGCATTGATTCTAATAAAAGAATTAGGACAATTGACACCCTATCACGAAGTGACTTACACGATGAAAAAGGAAATTGAATTACAGAATGTAAAAGAGTTTTGTGACTAGTTAATTGAAAAAAATGTTAGGTATCAGTATGTTAAAATGGTGGTGGTGCCATAGATGATAAACTTCTTCAAGTTTATTAAATTAAACTATGGCCATCTTTGAACATCTATTAATGATGACACTTCTTTTATTATAAGGTTTAACACAATTCTTTATCCCAGTTAATTTTAAAAAAAACACAGTTGGGTCCATAAGTTTTTTTTTTCTTCATTACCGAGCAAGCCATCCCTTTTCTTGCGTGTACCAAGTAGCTTCTTCCTTCTCATTGTATTTGTATTATTGCTTCAAAACATCTCATGACTCGACATTTCAACAATATATTTGTCGTCCCCTATCCTCTTTGTAAAGAAAATACAAAATGATGGTTGGACTGACCATTCCTCTAACATCACCAAACATGTAGAGAATACGCATCTACATGCCCAAATCAATAAATTAGCAATACTCTATACACTATTTTTTTTCTGATTCCTCTTTCCTACTGTACATGAAGCCCCATAATTAGTTTATTCCTTGTTCTATTAAAAAACTTGTCCTTGGGGAATCCACTTTAGCTTCAATGGCTCATCCTTTTCGATATGGAGCTCAAGATTAATGCAGATTAAAAAAATCAAACCAGACTTATTAAATCAGAGTGGTGAGAATGTCAGAGGGCAAGAAATCCTGAAGCAGCACACCATGTCTTTTAAAAGGGCTCTATGTCTGCTACTCATGATATATACGACTCCTGTTTTGTTTTTTAACAACCATCTAATCATTTTAATAATGGAGATTATAGACAATAATGCAAGGGTGGGGGGCCTATTTTGGTTGAGCTTATCATAAAGTTTGTGAATGTATGGAGCCCCGTATATAGCGTTTGAATATGGAAGAGACATGGCAGAGGGTCATGGATTCATATCAGCTAGCTACCATCTTTGTATCAAGTTCTTGGTTTTTTAAAAGTAGTTAGGACCAAATAAGATGAGATACAGAGGAATATATACCAATAAAGCTACATGCACATACTTAGTAAGTCATGAAATTAGGATAAATAATTTTTGGGTGGGCTGCACTTTGGTAATTAATTAAAGGCAGACATATGATATAACATTGTTTCTTGTGAGTGAGGCTAGAAGTTATACATTATATATAATTAAAATAAAATTATAAGGTAAACCAATTAAGGCGTGATTTATGGCTTGCTCATTGATAATTATGAGCTGATTGATTACTCATCAACTCTGACAGAAAAGTTACTTTAGACTGGGTCATGTTGTAATGCACATTGTTAAATTGTGGAATTATCTCTCTTCCCCGCCAATCAGGGAGTAATTTTTATGACTTCTAAACAAAAGGAGGATTGAAGGTTCATCAATTTGTGCTTTACTTAGTCCCATGCAATCAATAATTAGTGAACTTGTCACAAGTCTGTTGCGTTTAGGAAAGAACCAAAGATGTTGCTGTTTGGAGAGGCTCTCATGTTGAACAGACAAGCAAAAAGGGTCCATAAGGAAACCTAATTTTGGTTTCTTGCTAATCAAAGCTAATCCAAAGCCACAAGAAAAAGCCAATAGCCACTAAAAAAACCTTCTTTAGAGGATGTAAAATGGGTTTTTAGGGCTATGCATTCCTTTCATGATGATGGATAAGATCTAAACAAGTCATTATTAATGCATAACAAAGTGGAAAACATTATTGAGTGGAAATAATAGAATAATTCAATACTATTGTGCATTCAAGTGGTCAAGATGATTATCATTATTGTTTTAATTAAGCACTTTGGTATTTTGGATAGGAAGGTGTTTAAGCTTGGAAATGGCAACACAGACCCACCACAAACCTCCTACAAATTAGAGGCTAGTTGTAGCCAGCTTTAGGGTTCAAAACTAAAGATCACATAACAAGCTCAAGAAAAAAAAAAGTGTTAACAAACTAGTGATGCATTAATAAGATAAGATATAGAAGAAAATAAAAATGCTTGGATTAGATCTATGTCATTATAATACAGGTGAAGAAGAATTGGACATTTAGCGTTAAGGGTGACCTACTTAAGTTGTCAAATCTTATTAGGAGTATGTGAAGACGCTTAATTATAGTACAAGTCATAGGCTTGTAAGGAATTCGATTACAACCTTCGAGATAGAGCTAGCTAGGCTGCTCTTATACAATTAAATGACTGCTATAAACTTATATTTTTACTGTTTGGTGTTGGGCTTATGATTAACATTGTTAACATGGGTGAAAAAAATACAGGTCTATATAATCTTGGAGACGACGAAGGGCTTATAGCATTTTTAATAGTGAAAATCCTGATCAGACTTGGAGTAGACAATTACCGAACCTTGTCAATTTTGTTTCTTTCGTTTTTTTTTAATCTTACACTTACTTATTCGTCCCACAATAAAATTGCCTCCATGGATACATGATTAAATGCATAAATAACGTTACAGACAAAACTATGTTTCTCTCGTGAAAGAGTAGATAAGAGAATTTGAAGTCAGCGCATCATCAACGACAAGATTATCCAGCAAATTGACCAAATTGGCTGAGGAGCGGGCTAAGCAACGATTAGCATTCTGGACCGAGTTTGATATCAAATCGTGGGCTTTTGATATCAAATTGAGCCATCTGTGATGCATGGGCTAAATCAGTCTATGTGGTGCACGCCTTAAGATGTGGCCCAAACAACAAAACAACAAGAGGCACGTAGTAGACTAATTTTTGCCTCAAAATTTTCATGAACGCCCTATGATACCTGCATGTAAGTTGTAACGTGTCCCAAAAATAAAACTAATAAATGTGTGTTAAACAACATGTTCATAGGCCAGAACTATGCTCTACTCGCGAGCAAATCTAACGAAAATATACTAGATCAACACAAGAGTGTACCATGGAATATTGATATATGGTTAGTTCACTCTAGCGTGAGCATGCAAAGATGATATTGTGCATATGAACGTAGAATATAGTCTAAGATTCCAACGTATGCATGGCTCCTCGCACGCCATGCACAAATCGATCAACGTTGCGTCGATGGACTCTGGGGATGGCATACAGGGAGCCAGGCATTTTTATATGCATGCATCGATACGAACATATGAATGTAAGGGAAGATCCACATTAGCGCGGTAAATGTAGGAAGAGAATGATTATAAAAAAGAAAGCGAGTGGGAATTAGGGGAAATCGATTGGGAAGGAGCTACAGAGGTGATTGGCCAACTTGAGTTTGAAGAAAGAAGATGAAAATGAGCAATTGCACCGTCTCAAACAGCTGGCTATAAAACCAAAACTTCAATTGATCACCATCTTTTCCTGTTATTTGGGCTCTTCTTCATTCTGTTTCCTGCTGTGGGGCATGCAAGTTCATCATGAGAAATTGAAGAGAAAAGATGGATGAGCAAGAAGGGGGGTTGAGCTTGGAGAAGTTGCATTTAGCTCAATCAAGGCTAATATAGAAGGAAGAGATTTGGGGGAGATGATGGGCACACATGGTATGGGTTGTTTCTTGTAACGTTTTTGTCTCCACCAGATTCTCCCAAAAGCCTTATGGTCATTCAGATCTCCTCTTTTGGAGTATAAAAGCAACCAGCTTTTTGTTCTGAAACAGATCATTCGTCTGGAGTGCTTGGCAGAGTTGGATTCCTCATCCT
>JAVDBV010049320.1:0-11599 GCA_032619315.1 Piper longum | reverse complement strand
AGTCCATTAAGGATTCGGAAATAATTTGAAGGCCTTCTACACCTCGGATCGAGGCAAAATTTGCTACCTCACCGTTTTTGGATGCTCCGGACACAGTGGTAGGGTTATTTTGAGGATTTGAAGACTAGAAAGGGACGAACCATGACATTGGAGTCAAACATCTCAAATGCAATTTTATTTTGAGGAGGCAAAAATTCACTGTTTTGTATAATTTGTAAAATCCAAAGAGAAATAGTGGATTGTGAGTACTAATCTCACCGTGGACTGACTTAGGGATTCAAATTGAACCCCAAGGAACCACGTAAAAATTTCCTGTGTATCATCATTTGCATTGTTTTATATTATCGCACTATCTCTTTGCGCAGCAAGAGCGTCTCGGTCCCACCGAACCCTTCAAACCCGGACCGAATCACGAAAGGACCGCGGTCACCTCGGGGGCGGACGATCCCACGCCCGAACAAATAGTTATTCACGTTTATCAAAAAAATTAATTTTGATAAGTAAAATCTTTTAATATCTAAATATAATTTATTTTTAATTTATTTTAATTCGATTATAATTATACTATTTTTATAATTCCTAACTTAAGTAGAATTATAGTCTTAAGCTTTCCTGATAATAAATAATGATAATCATAATTTAAAATTAAGTAAGAATTAAATGACCCATAAAATTATTGTGGGGCATGGGAAAAATCCTTTGGCACTTTAATATGAAAAGGTATATGTTAAGGGGTTTATTAAATTATTATAGGCTAAAATAGTGTAAAAAAAGTTGAAATGCAATTAGAGGGAAAAAATCCCAAACACTTTTATGTGAGGAGGTAGATTAATATATATTATTTAAGAACAAATTAAATCAAATATATAATTTTTATAAAAATTAAATTAGTGATGATGGTACACTACACAGTTGTTTTATACATGTACTGTTTTTTAAGTGCATAAATGAATGTATCGTTGTACCCTAATAACAAAAATGGTATTTTTAGCATGTGCGGGTGGATATAATGTCCAACTCTTTTTTATCAGTTAAGAAACCTATTTTTTTCCAAATATTATTGAATCCAATCTAGTAGTCGGGGGGAGAGGGTCAAATAATATTTTTGCTCAAACTATAATTTGGATCATTCGATTACAAAAACGACCCAGATTTGATAAAAAAAATAAAACACCCCCACCACCACCTTATTTTAGTACGTAGTCAATAATAATATTTATCTACAAGTTAAGTTTGAGTCATAACCGAGTCAAGCCGATTCGAACATTACTGTGTTAAAATTCGACTTGTAGGATTCGAGTAGGGGTGTAAACGAGACGAGCTCGAGCCGAGCTTTAGACGAGCTTGAGCCTAGCGAATGTTTATGTGCTCACTTATATAAGATCAAAATTTTTTTTAAACACTATATAAGTTCAATGTGACCTTAATAATATTTATGAGCCGAGCCGAACCGAATATTTTTTCGAGTTTGAACATATCGATTTCAAGTTTCGAGCCGAACCGAGCCGAACATTCCTTTGTTCAAGCTTTGTTCGTTGTTCAATAAGCTTATCTATTTCGAGCCGAGTATTTTTTTGAGCACAAAATTAACGAGCACGAGCGCGAGCCGAGCCGAGCCGAACCGAACGCAAAAAGCTCGCGAACAGGCTTGGCTCGTTTACACCCCAAAGATTTGAGTTCGTATTGAGTTTGAGCTCGAACATTTAAATGTCGAGTTTTAAGTCAAGTCGAGTCGAGCCGATTCGAACGTAGCCAAATACAAAATACTTATGAGTTGGCTAGCTCAATTAACAACCCTATTTACTAGGGGTGGGTGTCAACGTCTGAATTACTAAATCTGACCAAAGTCCAAAGCATGTCTGACCGAATTTGGTCGACCGAATTTAACAAAATTAAAATAAACCAAACATGAACATTTTTTTATCTGAGCAAATGACCAATCGATTGTTTAATATTTTATATCAATAACATAATATATAGTAAAATTAATTAAATTTATACATAAAATTTATATTTAATATCTAAAATATACGACTCTTGCCTCTCAGCTCTCCTTTAAACAATGTCTTGAGCTTACCCAAATATAGATCACAAAATATAAAAAGATGTTATAAGGTACATCAATAGCCACTAAAAAGCGCAGCACACTGTTTACGAAGTCTATTCCTTGCCCAGGAGAAAAAGAAAAATAACAAAATAACAAAGAGGAAATCGTATTGATTCTCTATGCAGGAACTGCCATAAATTAGATTGTTTCTTTCCCTTTCAACAAGAGAAATTCTAATGCAAGTGGAGCTGAGATCATAGTCGATTGCAACACAAAATAGAAATGACTAACACATTCTAAAGGAATGTCATTTTAAAGACTCGCAACAAAGCACTTACTTGGTACAATCATCTAAGATACATAATATCACCTTCAATATACACATTATTAATCTCCTAAAACATACATTGATCTTGCCAAAAACTAAAAGAACAAATTTCGAGCTCATGATCATGGAATACAAAATTTAAAAAAAGAATATTAAGAAAGAACAACAAATCAAGAAGGCACACACAACTATAACTACTACAACTTAATAGCACGACAATCAACAACACTTATTATCTAACTAATATTACTAACCCTTTGCATACACAAACCACTAAAACCAGATTTTGTACAAAAAGAAAAAAAAAACATATACAACATCACAATCAACAACGTTTATCACCAAACTAATCATACCAAACACCTTTGCATACACAAATCACCAAAACCAGATTTTCCAATTACATATATAAAACTACAATCAACACAAAATAAGATCAATTAGACCAAAAGGAAGCAACTTTGAACTCACAATCATAAAAGCGAAGAACAATAGCTTGGTTTGGAAATCAACCGACCGAGAGACGGCTATCTAAGCGCCTTGAACAACCTCCTCAAAGGAAGGCGTGAGCCTCAACAAGGCATCCACCCAGATGCCGTTGATGAACGACAAGCGGGGACCACAGGTGGATGAGCTGTCAACTACAATGATGTCGACGATCTGGGAGGCAAGGGTGTCGAGCTCCTCCTTCGCCTTGGACTGGAGCATCGCCAAGGCTTGGTCCAGGGTGGGGCCTTGGCGTCAGTGGTGACAAGGCCAACGGCGGTGTGGACAAAGGCTGAGGAAAAGACAACGTTGCAGCTGGCGCCAGTGAGGAGGCTACCGGCTAGGCAGAGAGCAAAGTCGATCTGGTTCCCGATCGATTTCCACCTGTGGAGGGGTTCCAAAGGCTGTGGTGGAGGGGGTACTCAGTGAACGCGTAGGGCGGTGGTGGCGGAGGAGATGAGGGCTCTCTGCCTCTTTATAAACAGTACTCGTTAAGGTAAGATTTTGATTTCGGATGGTCCACGGACACTACTTGGGCCCGAAGATTTTGAACAAACGCGGATAATAGCTTATCTGATGTCTGTCCGGCGAGTGCCCACCCCTATCTATAAGTAGGAGGTTAATAAATTTTTTTTCTTTGTGGCATCAATATAACATATTTTTTAGATTTTTAAATCATACACTAGTTTAGTGATATTTTGAAAATAATTTTTATTATAGTTATTTTGATAATTAAAATAAAAAAATTAAAAGTATTTGATTGAGTTAAAATTTTATAAATATTTTTATTATTTATTTTTATAATTATTTATGTAAATTTTGAATAGCGAGATTTGCTAAATTGATCGAATTAAAAAAGTGTAGCTCGTGTCAGATATGTAGCGGTAACTCATGTATATAGACGGCTCTCTATTATTAGGTAGGACGTTTAATTTTCTCGGGTAATACTGAGGACAACATCAGAGGCAGTTACGACACTTGTATGTATTATTGTTATATTGAGAACACTTCATTTGATTGGGCTGTAGTTATTAATAAGTCACAGTATCATCATTCGAAGTAAAAGAAGAAAGAAAAGAAAAACACACTTAATTTTCTGTAACGAGCTAGAATTCTGCGTAACGACTAACGAGCTAGAGTCGACCGTGGGCATTAATCAACAACTTGAGAGTTGGAGTTCTAGGATCGGGTTGATAGCTGCTAGAGAGTGGTTTTCTTAAATTATACGATGACCAAGTAGAGCCAAGTGAACGGTCATCGTTTGTGTGTGGAGACTCGAATGTATCGAATCGACTGAAAACGGATGAATCAAAGACGGAGATTGCGCAACCATAAGATGAAAGCTATCGACCTGTCTAGAGCCGACCATATAATCAACCTTAAATAATGCAATTATGAAATTGGACGACATGGTACAACTCCTTATTTAACTACCAACAGATCTTCAATCTCCCCGAGCTTCATCCCAGAATGCTCAGAGACCTTATTCAGCACATATTATACTCATATATATGCATTCCTACATGGTTAATTAGCTCAACCATTTCATGGGCAGAAGACAACTCTGTAATTGGTGCCGCCGGGGCAAGTGAAGGTGCTGGTAGGATCATCCTTGGGGTAGCTATAGGCATCCGGGCACCTAGTTTTGAAGAACCTCGAGTAGTCCGTTGGCTGACAGTTGCCGGAGTTGCAACAATACTGGTCGGTTTTAAACACGGTGCATGGGTTGTTGCACCCGCCGGGCGCTCGGAGCACGTTCGGGCACTGGCCATTGATGTCGGCAGTGCATGCCCTTGGCCCCCTGCAACCATTTGAAACGGGGCTGAAGTCCATGGGTACGTTGAAGCCGTCGACGAGGGAGATGTCGTAGAAGTCGAGGTTGGAAAATTGGTTGAGGGCGTACTCGGCGAGGGTGTTGGGCGGGGCGCCGTAGGCAGTGCATTGGAGGAGGCCGCCGCAGTCGCCTGTCTGGCAACGTCCACGGCCGCTGCCGTCGAAGTTGCAGTTGGTTCGGCCCCAGATTCGGGCTCCGGTGGTGCCTGCCGGGACGTCGAGGCTCCAGGTGGCGCCGCGGTCGAGGCGGCGGCCGCCTCCTGGGACTGCCGCCGCCCAGACGGTGTAGGGGCAGTTGTTCCTTATAAGGAAGTTGGCTGCATAGGCGGAGGTGGAGATGAGTGATAGAAAGGGGAGGAGGTAGAGTAGAGGAAGAGCCATGTTTACTGTATTGTATAGGATAGTGATATAAATCGATATGTAAGTTGGCGGATTTGAAGGCTAAAGAATGGTGCAATTTATAGGGCAACGGAGTTGGAAAAGTATGTCTTTTTTTATCAGAAGATTTGATGACGCATACGAAGACTTGACAATGAAGGATCATTACGTGCGTTTTTCAACATGGACTTGCTTGGCTCTTACTAGGCGGTACATGCGTGTGATCAAGTCATGTGGAAAATCGAATGAGCATTTTTTTCCAAAACAAAATTGAATTGGGATGGTGAGTGGTTCAGTGTTTCTTGTCCCAAAGTTTTGGTTTTGCAAGCAAGTATAGAGTTCTGAAGGGACGGCCAAAGAAATCCAATGATCGAATCCAACGTGGGATAAGAATTAAACTAAAGGTAGATGAGAGCAACTAATCAAACCTCATCCCTGTGACTTTTACCCAAGTGAATTCCTTTACATGAAATTAGCGATAAGGTGAGGTTGTTGACTACAGGGATGGAGTTAGGCAGAGCTAATAATTTCTTTGTTGCTTCCTTCCTGCAGAGACTCCACTTCAGCTGATCCATAGGTTCATCTTTTAGTAGCCAAGTTCGACTCTTCCGCTGGGTTGTTTGTTTTCTTCGGCGACTCCAACTGCTGCAAAGGACTTGTCCAAATTACAAAGGTCCCAGACAATTGTCTATTTGGGTAGCGTTCTTGATTAATTTTCCCCGTTTGAAAAATTATCCCGTTCAACAAGAAAAATTCCAATGCAAGTAGAGCTGGGACCATAGTCGATTGCAACACAAAATAGAAATGACTAACAGATTATTAAGGAATGTCATTTTCAAGATTTACAATCATCTAATATACATAATATCACCTTCAATATACACATTATTAATCTCCTAAAACATGCATTCATCTTGTCAAAAACTAAAAGAACCAATTTTGAGTTCATGATCATGAAATACAAATTTTAAAAAAAAAAGATTAAGAAAGAACAACAAATCAACAAGATACACACAACTATAACTACTACAACTCAATAGCACAACAATCAACAGCACTTATTATCTAACTAATCTTACAAACCCTTTGCATACACAAACTACTAAAACTAAATTTTGCACAAAAAGAAAAAAAAAACATGTACAATATCACAATCAACAACGTTTATCACCAAACTAATCATACCAAACACCTTTGCATACACAAATCACCAAAACCAGATTTTCCAATAACATCTATAAAACTACAATCAACACAAAATAAGTTCAATCAGACTAAAAGGAAGCAACTTTGAACTCAAAATCGTAAAAGTGAAGAACAATACCACGGTTTGGAAATCAACCAACCGAGAGATGGCCTTGTAAGCACCTTGAACCTCATCGAAGGAAGGCGTGAACATCAACGAGGTGTCCACACAGACACCAATGACAAATGACAAGTGGGGGCCACAGGTGGGCGGGCTACTAGTTAGGATGATGCCAACAACCTGGGAGGCGAGGGTGCTCAGCTCCTCCTTTGCCTCGGACCGGAGCATTGCGAGAGCCTGGTCTAGGGTGGGGCCCCTAGCATTAGCGATGACGAGGCCGACAACGGTGTGGACGAAGGCCAAGCAGAAGGCGGCATTGCGGCCTACGCCAGCGAGGAGGCTATCGGCGAGGCACAGAGCGAAGTTAGTCTGGTTCCCGATCGATTTTCACTGGCAAAGGGGGTCCACAGGCGACAAGAGAGGGGTTATTTAGGAAACGCGTAGGGCAGTGGAGGGCGGCCATATGTGGTGGCGGCAAAGGAGATGAGGGTTATTTGCCTCTCAATAAAATGTAGTCGTTATGGTTAGATTTTGATTTTGGACGGTCCATAAATAGTGCTCGGGCCTAATAGACAATTGAGACAATAACTCAATCGAACAAGTTTTATTCGACGAAATTTTGGACAAACGCAGGCAAAAGCTTGTCCAACGTCCATCTGACCGATGCCCACCGCTACTATTTACTATCAATGATAATTTTTTGTATCCTTCTATTTTATTATTATCCTTATTTGTTATTATTTTGACGTATTTTGTTTCCTTGTGCCAATTAGTTGAGTCCTATATCCCCTAAGACGTATAACGCCTCTGAGATTTTAGTTTTTTTTTTTTTTTTGCACTTAATGTTAAACAGCTCGTAATTTACTAATAGGATCCTCAATCGAGAAATGCTATGATAAGTCGAATTCGACCACAAGCACTTGGGCAGTGGGTTGGGCGGTTGTCCGGACCTTGGGACCGGCAGCCTCCCTTATGGCCATGGCTAACCGGCCCAACCCCCAAATCAATAGATACGGGACGGCGCCAAGTTCTCCGGCGACGGCGATGGCGGGGACGGTGGAAGAAGGAGCATTGGTGAGGAGCTGTCGGATCTTCGTCGGAGGCTTGGGAGAGGCCGTGACGGAGTCCGACCTCGAGCGGACCTTCTCGTCGCTGGGCGAGGTGAAGGGCGTGGAGGTGGTGCGCACCAAAGGCCGCACCTTTGCCTACCTGAATTTCCTTCCTTTCTCCAACAAGCCCATGGGCAAGCTCTTTAGCGTGGTCAGATTGTTTCTTCATACCTTTTTTTCTCTTCTGAATGATCTATTTTTCCGGTATAAGGGATGCATGTGGAAAGATGGACGTTTGAAGATTTAGAAACCCAAGGAACATTATCTTGTCCGCTTGAAACGGGAGTGGGAAGAAGATGCTTCCCTTCTTAAAGAAGATTCTTCCTTATTAGCGAATAAAGCTCTTCTTGAACGGTCTAAGAAAGGATCTTCTGAGCAAATGCAGCTTCATTTATACTTTTCCAAGTTGAGGAAGGGAAATTGTTTGTGACCATCGTCGGGCAGAGTTACTATGTTACTGTGAGATGAGCTGGGATAGGTGTTTTATATGCTTCTGCGTTGCCGGTCCCAAGCCCTAGGAGGGTTGGCGGCAGGAAGAGCATCCGGCCATCAAAAAATTTGCCATTTGTAATTACATGGATTCCTAATTAGGGTCCATGACCAGATACACTTTGGGTACTAGGTGGAAGAAGGCGAAGACGACGAAGACAAAGTGCTTTTGAACTTCTTAATTCTCATGATTTAATTTTTTAGTTGCTTACATCTATTTTCCCCCTAAACAATATAGATGAGTAAGTAGGTTTATTTCACTTCTTATGAAGGATTACTGTAGTATCTTTGTATCATGTTTGGTCAGTTTATCTAATTTTAGGATGTATTTTATTTTCTTGTTTGGGATGATAGGAGATGGAGTATCCATGGAGCATGCATATATTAGAATAATTATTGTGATGCTTTAATTTTTCATTGATGGATCTCTCATGAAAGATTCCGTTCAACACTTTTATTGTAACTCGAGTACTTTATGAATTATTACTTCCATTTTAAGCTTCAACAGTTTTGTTATCTGAAGCCAGCTTCCATAAAATTGGCTTATAATTCTCGCAATGCAGGTGAAAGGAGTCCCATTTAGTGGAACAGGCAAACATAAATACAGTTTTCAGCGCATGGATGTTCCTTCTACCTTGCCAGTTCATTGTTGTGATTGTGAGGAACATTCTGGATCTGTGCCTAGGCTAGGTAGAAGTAATAGTCCCTTGAATAATGCTGAAAATAGTGTGATAAATGAGGAATAACTGAATCTTATGGATTCTGTGATGAACAAGCTTTTTGGAAGAGAGGAATCTACTAAACTTGAAAATGATTTGGACATAAAGAAATACAGTTATATGGATGAGGTTGATAATAATTTGTTGAACAATGGCGAAGTGGATCAATCTGATGATCTTGTAATCAACATCATGACTGCAGGGGATGGTACCAAAATGGATTCAGTTTTGCTTTCTGAGAAGGGAACAACACCTTCTTTAAATAAGGTTAGCAACGTGGTCGTGAATTTGTGTAGAACACGAAGCCTTTTGTTGATGGTTGCTGGCAGTTTCTTGCAGTAAATTAGCAACTGTATATGTGTCTTTAGGTGTTCCTCAACATCAATTTATCACAGGAAAGTTTTTAGGTCCAACCGGTGTATCTTCATCCGTTCTGTTTTTTTGGTCTTTCTATTTTGCATTAATTGAGATAGTGTTTCTAGCTTTGTAACTGTATGTGGGAAATTACTATTAATTTCTTTTCATTAGAGAGCATCCTAATCCAGATTTTCTCGTCAAAACACTTTTTTCTTTTGTGTAACAAAGCAATCCAGTCTACCTTATACCTCAATTTTTACTTTGTTACCACAGCAGTCACTTGATATGAACTGTATTGCTAGCTTTTCTCTGATACTTGCTCCTGACCATTGTAGCCTCGACCGGACAGAAGCTTAGAAGGCAGAAATAAGCCTGCCAGGAAGAAACCCAAGGTCCAGCTGATGAGTGATCATGCAAATACAACTAAATATTGAAAAGATTGTTTGCACAAGCCAGGCTCTGCAGAGAGATTTTGTGGTAACTAAACTTGAGCAGAGTGGAACTTCTCGAAGTAATGCAGCCAAGTCGGACATTTTTTTCGGTGATCAAAGTGAGGATAAAATAAAGCCAAGTGCCTGTCAGCCTATGAGAAGTGCCCTTTGGGTACAGAAGTCCTCGTGGAAAGATCTTGTTGGTAATTCTGGAAACAGGTCATTCAGCATCTTGGATATACTTCCTTGAACTGTATCTGTCAATCATTGAAAATCAGATAATAGAAATAGTTCAGATGGTTTCTCAATAAAACTACTCAGGGAGAAAATTTTCTATTGAAACAACAATGAAGGTAGCTGGAAGGGAAGAAAACTCTTGAGATAATTATGGCGCAAAGGGTGTTATTTTAGAAACCGAGACTCAAGAATTGCAAGAAGTACATAGCAAGCAAAACAATGCCATTAAGGAAGTTGCTATAGATGAGATTTGCACATTCATGAGAAGTGCTGCTTTAGAGAGGGAATGGGTGTAGTAGAAGGCAGCTCTTGCTGGATCAAGTTTGAAGAGAACAGTTGAGGGCGCACAAAAAGCTTCAAAAAACATGTCGGAAGTGAAACAATCACATGGAACTCCCGGGGTATTTTTTTTCGGTATGAAGAAGTGTTGAGGGTGCATTTCTGCTAGTTCCAACCCCAAATCAAAGTAAGATCACCAATGTGCTAATTTACTTGCTCTTTTGAAAGCAGAATAATTTGCAGCTTTGTAACGCCTGTGAGTTTCACATTATACCTGCTAATATATGGCACTCGTATGATGCGGAGTGTGACATACCAAAACTTTAACTTAAATATTGCTTTGTGAAAAAGATGATGTTTGGCATCGTGAATCATGAAAAGAGAGCTCAATGTGTGCATTTCTTGTTCTAGCATTTTTTTGGGCTTATTCAATTTTTCACTTTGGATGCCAGAAACATTTGATATGAGGGCGGTGATTAACGATTGTAGTTGCACCACGTTGACACTCGCTGTATTTTTTTTTTACGTCAATTTTTTTAATTGGAACTTGTAATGAGCTTTTTACGGGGGAGATCACAGAGCGTAGGGAGTGGTCTCATAATATATATCCTTGTATTAGTGATTTTTCAGAAGAGATCATGGAAGCATGCTATTGAAACTTATAGTTCATTGAACCGAAGTAGTGTATGCCCTAAGTGGGTTCCCAAATTTTATTCTTTGGATATTATTGTTTAAACATGATCACTTGATAACAATTAAGAAGGTGGAGGGATAGCAAAATTGGGTATGTATGTTATTGGTTTGTGACTCCACTTAGCAATATGTCATCCTTTAATAAATTTATTTTACCGAATTCTATGCTCTAGCGGCTTTGCATGATACCCATTGAATTGTTTAAGATCATGCGGGATCCAGTTTATGCATTCATAATTTGATATGATCCAAAACCAAGATTGTAATGCCCGATAATGGGCATCAACTTGTATAATTAATTTATGGGTTTGTCATTTCACTTGCTTTAACTTGACTCCTTACAAAAATATGCGAAAAAATTATTATTCTTCTCGGCTTTACTTTTATGAATTTGTACAATAATAGTAATCAAAATCATTAACTTTTTTTATATTTGCTAAAAAATTAACATATAACCACACATCTCTCAACTCTTAGGTAATGTGCCCTAATTTTACTCATTCTATGTGATTAGATTAGTGATAATTACTTAGTTGCGCATGGTCTTTTTACTCATCTTTGGTTTAATATTCTCTTTTTAATTAGATAATTTTATTCACAATTACTTTAGACATCAGTCACAAAATTAGATAACCCAAAGCGCCCAAAGCAAGCTATGTGAAGGGCCCACACAATGTGCAATATATATTTGAAATTTTGTTAATAATATGTATCAGTAACGTAGAAATTTAAATTATACAAAATTATTACTATATGATTAATTATTATTTAAATAAAAAAACTATTATTTAATTTTAACACCAAATATCCATTTTTATTATACTTAAATCAACCACAAAAGGAAAAACTTAGTGTGTGTATATATATCAGAATGGATTTCGTGCGCCTCTGGCGTAGGAAATCCATT
>JAVDBV010049316.1:0-10656 GCA_032619315.1 Piper longum | reverse complement strand
GGTGAGGTGCAGCAGTGGTGGTGGCACAAGGAAGGAAGGCGGTGGGTGTGGGAGATAAAAGGGGAAAGAAAATTATATTTTTTTCGTAGCATTCTCGTAAATAAAATTTTAATAACTAACTTTAAATAATTCAATTTTTTTTAAAAAAATTAAAAAAATATAAATAATAATGCATATTGTAATATTAAAATGACATATTTTATAACTAATAATCTATTGATTTTGACTAAGTTAAAATTTTTGTATAGGACCGATTTGGACCGATTCAACTAAACCGATTTAGACCGACACGATCTGATTTAGTGACTTCCTCGAAAACTGGTTTCAATTCAGATCCCGATTTTTTCCAACTATGAGTAACACACACAAACTTAGTATTAAATTGATAAGAAGAGTTATAAATTGTTTAATTAAATTTATAAAATTGATTACCATTTAGCCTTGTCAAATCTCATTAACATAAAGGAAAATGACGAAATTTCAAATTTTGTAATTTTTAAAGATATTTTTTTAAAAAATTGTAATTTTTTTAACAAATTTTAATTTATAATTGTATAATTACAAAAATCTTGTCTTGTATGAGGTGATTCTCTCTTCAATATGAGTAACATCCCAACTCCAAGCTCTTTGTCATTCATAATATTCGAAAAATTTCAGCAAGGTTAAAAATTATGTATATTTTGTCAAATAATAAAATGATATATTCTCACTTCTACCTCTATCCAACCTCAAAATAAAATTAAAGTTTTTAGTAGTTTTTATTTGGCAAAGGTGAGCACTATCCACAGGGTCAATGTCTAGTCTTTTATATTTACAAAGACTAACTCATTAGTGAGTATATAAAAAGCCAAATTGGAATAGAAAGTGTTTAAGTTAAAGAAAGACAGTATTGGGGAAGGTCTAAGGGAAAAAGTTGGATGTGAGAAGAATTCATGTTTAGAATTCTAGTGACTATAAAATTTTTTATTTACCAAGTGTTTAAAATTATCAAATATAAAAAAATAGCATTTTTATATTTAAGAGTGATTAGATGGTTTATAAATGCGCGCATGATGTTTTTTTTATCACCCAACTTGGAAATCAACTAATCAACTAAATGTGAATTCATATGAAGAAGTTAAAAATACGATGGGAATTTGACATCTAAATGAAAAAAATAATAAGAAATCGAATATGCATGCATAAAACATTATTTTGATTACGAATGATATTTTTTAGCCACAAAATTAATAAATCTAATAATTTTATGGATTTAAAAATTTTATTTTATTATTTATGGTGTAAATAAATTAGAATTACTAATAACCTTCATACTAAACATCATGAGCCATTTTTTACCCGCACTATTTTTTCAAAAAAAAGAAAAAACACACCACCTCGATTCGGACGGATTTTTTTATATAATGCGGAAACGGACGAAAAAGGTCGTGAACATCCCTGCGCGCGCCAACCTCGCGGTTAGTGCTCTTTCTTCCTCCCACCGCCCCCACTCCGCTATACCGCACATTCGCACACGCACACACACACACACACTCACTCCACCGTCGCAAAGGCAAGAATGGAGGTGTGCATGTCACGCCTCCTCTCCCATGCCCGCCTTCCCCTTCGCCGGCCACCACCGCCTCATCCTTTCGCTTCTTCCCCTCCTGCCAGAAATGGGGCCAGGACCACCCTCTCATTTTTTCCCAAATCAGGTGCTCTTGTTTTTCTATTTACTGCTGCCCTCTTGGTCTTTGCCATTTTGTTGACACTCACTTTTTCGTTTGCTAGTATGGGAGTGTTCTGATGTGGGTCTGATTTCAATCTGTTGCAGAGGTGCAAGCTTTGTTCTTTGACTGCTACTTTGCGCTTATAGGGTTTCAGGACGTTCTAGAGCGTCTTGATGTTCTTTCATTTCATCATTATTCTTGTTGAAACTTGGGCATATGAAAGTGGGCGGCGGTTTAAATCTCTCGCTGAGATGTTTTCTATCTCTTGTTGAGATTTTTTTTATGGCAAGTGATGTTCCGGTTGAGTTGCAAGCTTGTTCGTTCTGCTCATCATTTGTGTTTAGGGTTTTAGAACATTATTATATGCTTTTCTAGCTGTTCTTTCACTTCAGCATAATATTGTTGTAACTTGAAAATGCTTTGTAATGGGTTTGATGTGGAACTCTTGTTGAGGTGTTTTGTGGGAAGTGATGTTCCAGTTAAGTTGCAAGCTTGTTAGTTCCACTGTGATTTGTGTTTTGGGTTATAGAACAATAAATAAATGTTTTCCTGTCAATATTTGTAAATTGAATGCAGATGAATGTAGAAGTTTGCGACTTTGATATAATCTCATAATCTCATTCACTTGCTAGGGATATCTGCTAGTTACTTGTACTTTCTTTATTATTTTTTTTTTCTTTTTTCCTTCTGTTGATATTGGGCTGTTAGGAAGTGGGATTTATTGGATATGTTATTCGATGGCGATGATTATCTCATATGCATTAATGGGGCATCGTTGTTTTTTTTTAATGGTGTTTTGTGAGTGTTTGTGCGGCTCTAATAGGGTGTGAAGAGATATGGTTATGCTTATTTTTGTGCGTTCAACCTGGCTTCATTTCAGTATTTTTAGGGTCAGACTGGGTTTGAAACTTTTTAATTGGTTTATTGGATATTCTTAGCCCCTTTTAATCAAGTGAAGGGGCAGTTTCTCTATTATTCTACTTTACTCAGTGTGTATAAAGTTAGGTGATCCAAATATTATGCTTATTTACTCACATTTCTTTGTGTACTTCATTTCTTGTTCTGTGAACAGCATCTTTGTGTTTTTTTTATGACCATGGCATGCTTTGAGATGATACTGATCTACTTTGTGCTCATGGGAAGATGCTTTCTTTTGAATCAGAAACAGCAATTTATTTTTCTTCTTTGACCACTGTAAATCTGCTGGCTTGTTTATCATATGGAAGTGTGAAATTAACCATTATTAAGCTTGCAGTGATCAGAGTGCTTTCTTGAACGATTTGGCAACAAACAACTAGTATGTTTATAACAGATATGATAGCTAAGTCTGAAACATGGACCATAAAATTTACCACTATTATTGTGACTTGTGACACATTTATATAGAGACAAATGAAAAGGACGTGTTCAAACGGGTACTAAGCTATTTTAAACCTATTTGACTTGTGTCTGTTTGTTGTAATTTATGTAGAAAATGCTTCTAAAATTTCAATACTTCATTTGCTTTCATAATGCTCAAGGGTTAGACTTGCCTGAAATTTCAGTGGGTTCCTTTTAGCAAGTTTCCATCCCCTTCTAAAAAGAGGGTGGACCAATGCACCAAAATCACTTTGGATAGCTTGCAGAAGAAAATTTTTAATATAATTATAAAGTTTGGAGCCTATTGTTTTTCTTCATTATTAAAACGAGATTCATCATGTTTATTTGTGCCGTAAAGCTTTGTATTACATGTCCCTTTATTTTTCATGTGTTGCTAGAAAACTTTTACTAAATCTGTAATTATGAAAAGTGGAACAGCATAAAAGTGGAACTTTTGCGGTAAGGTCGTCAACCTCAGAAGACATTTCTGCAAGTATATCCAGGCAAGAACTGGGTAAGGTGGTAGTAACAGATGAAACTGAGGCTGCTGAAGAAGTGGATGAATCACCAAAAAAATATGAAACTCCTGTTCCTGCTGTAGAAGTGACTCCTGAGGAAGAACCAACGGAATCACAATTCCTACCATTTCAATTATTTGATGATTTTAACCTTGAGGTATATTGGCTTCTTCTTGGGAGTTTGCATGGTCAGTGTTCGCTTTTTGTCGATGCATCTATTCAGAACTAAAGGCTGATTATATACAGTCGTACTTTTGATAAGTTACAGTGTATGTCATTCATGAGTTATCACTAAACTGTATGGTCTTTGGATGGGTACTTTAGTTTTTCGGAACATGTATTTTTAAATTTAATTGATATATTCCTTTAATGTATGGCTAATATCATCCAAATTTAGTGGTTAACATTCCTTGTACATACTATGTTAATTCAAGTTTATCTATGTGATTTATAGTTTACCTCCTAGGATTTACTGCATGATATTCTTTTTATTTGCACACCCCTTACTAGTGTAAAAATTTGTTCCACTTCTGTTCATTTACTACTTTTGATATCAACATATTGTACATTCCAAGGTTTACTCAATCTGAATCAATCTAGTTGGAAAATTTAAAGTTTAGTTACTGAGGAAGAAAGGTGTCGTATCAACTGCTGCTGGAACTTGCATGTTAAATCTTTTTGGTGGTTCAATTTTATTTGTTCTATTAACAACTGCAGTTTTTTGTTCATTGTTGTAGCTAAAACAAGAAGACATCTATCCAATTCTTCAGTATGGAGGTGGTTCTTTGCTGACTCTGTGGATTTCATTTGCCATCACTGGTGCAATTGACTCCATTCCCTTGGTAGGCTTAACATTCTTTTACTAAAAAGAAATGAAAGTATTGTGGATTTTAAATCAACACATTTTATTCTCCTGATGAATTTTATTGTTCTGCTTGAAATTTGGTATTATCAATTTGTGTCTATTACTACACTTTTCTTTATGCATTGCAGATTCCTAAGATGCTGGAAGTGGTTGGCCTCGGTTATACTGTTTGGTTCAGCTATCGGTACCTGATCTTTAAGGTGGGTGCTAGACTTCTATAGTTTCATAGTTGATGAGCGCTTTTGCACATCTTCATCATCTGATACCTGACATCAACCAAATACTTTCACTCACAGAAAAATCGGGATGAGTTGGTGGCCAAAATTGAGGAGCTTAAGCAGGAAATTATTGGTGGTTCAGAAGATGTCTGATGCACTTAATTGACCCACATTCGTGGACAAAGGTTTTCATTACAGTCCATCTTCTGGTATCAACTCCTTGGAGACACGGCACAGAGAATTCTCAATTTGCTTGTGTTTGAAAGTTACAGTTGGAAAACATTAGGTGTCAAGAAATGGAATATAGTTTTCCCTTGCTCTTTGTTTTGCAAATGTTCTCTAGATGGTGATGACACCATGCATCATAATAGTTTTTCGAGGAAGTACTGTTCAGTTCCATCGTAATCTATTAACTTATTCAGTTTTGAACCTGCATTTTGTGATATCGCAATAGCCTTATTCTATCTCTAAGCGCCATTACATCTGGAACGTGTCGCCATTACATGAATCACTTGTTGGATTGCCTCAATCATTTTTCATTGAGATTTATATTGAGCCAATATAATGTGCTGTTCCGTATGGTGGCTGTTCATTTAGGGATGGGTCCGTGGCGATATGGACCGGATATGGTGATATCTGAATTCGACTTGAATCCGAATATGATTTGAATTTAAAGATTTTATTTATTTTATTTATTATATTGGTATCTAATCCAAACCGGTATGATCCGTATCTGGCTCAAATTTGATTTGATTGTATAAAATAATATAAATAATATAGATTTTAATATAAAAATTGATTAAAAATAATAGTAAATATTATTTTAAATATTTTATTATATAATTTTATAAAATATCACATAGTTTAATTAGATATAGGTCGAATTACCTCAAATTTATATCTAATTTAAATATTTTTAATATATTATATATTTGAAAAGTCCAAACCCGAATTTAATCCAAACTTCTTTTGAATTGGATATAAATGGGTTAGATTTGGATTAGATTTGTAGATATCATATATCAACTTTTGGATTGGATATAAATGGGTTAGATTTCGATTGGATTTGTAGATATCAGATATTAACCGTAAAACCCGCGACCTGATTCAGGGTTTTATAGTTGCCAGCTGGTCGATATGACTATTTTTCCGAATCAATTCAACTTTTAGAATATGTGCATCGGGCCGAAGCCAATTGTGTGTACGTGCTATAAGGGTTCTTATACCCGAGCTTATAATAATAGAGTTGGCTACACAATAGCAAATTGATTTATCAGTATATACAAGAACATGTTGTGTTTATTTTATTTTGTCCAATGGATCGGATAATTAGATTTTGGTCATATTTGGTTTGGATTTTTCGTTGGGTTGGTAGTGTTTGGAGCATGTCATTCAGCAGATATCGGGTTTGTTTTATTTTCTATTTTTTTTATTTTTAACTCGCATCCATGACTTGTTTGAGATGGGTTTGATAACTCTTAAACAACTGTTTAGAACCTCTAGAATTACATTTTATACTTAATTACTCTTATCCTAGTCGAATGTAAAAAAAAAAAACCCTATTTCCCCCTCAAACCCAACCACCCCTTCTCCTATTTACCCCACAGACCATCCCCCCTACCACCGCCAATCACACCATCCCACCGGCGGCAGTAGCATTGCTGGCAGCTGCCAGGGCCAGCCCCCCCTTTTCCTCCCCTACTTCCTTTCTCTTCCCCTCTCTTCTCCTTCCCTTTCCCTGCTCACCGCCACCCAGACACCCTCCCTACCGCCTCCTGGTTACCCTAGTAGCAACGATGCCAACAACACCATCACCGGCTAGTTGCCGGTCAGTGGCCAGCCAAGCGCCCTAGGCCTCCTTGCCCTAGCTCTAGTGTAAACCCATGAATCGAGTAAGAGTTTTATATTAGTGAACAAGTTGGTTCAAATTGAGTCAGTTTCATAATATGTGTGTTGAGTCGAGGTCGGCTGTGAGTTATGAGCGATGAGGGTCAAGTGTACCCGAGTATATGATGATAATGTCACAAAAATGATAAAAAATGAGTTATCAGAGTATATGATAATATGAAGTTAATTTTTTATGTATTTGATTGTAGAATTATTTTTAGGTCAAATAACGCATTAAGACGTGTTATATAGTAGTTTGGGTGGGTTATTAGTTACAAAAGATGTCATTTTGATGTCATGGAGTGTATTATATTTTATTATATTTTCCCCATATTTTCTAGATTTTTTTAAGACTTTATTAGGAGTTAGTTATTATTTTTTACTCGAGTCAGATTTGAGTTAATTTTTATTTATAAGATTGCCACCCAAACTTCACCTCAAAGCTTCCCCTTCTTTCCTTGATCTAGGCCTTAACGCCGTCGCCGACGCTACCTTCGGTCGCCACATCACCACACCTTAGCCAATTGACTGCTGAGCTATGCCAGAGTTTGCCAAGCAAATTCCCGTCTTCCTTGCAGTTGCCTAGCCTCCATGACAAACGGGACCCGTGCACTTGCACCACACTTGACGCTGTTTCAGCACCGGCTGCGCCGCTCCTCCGTTGCCTCCCCCTTTGACCCAAACACCCTACCCCCTCCCCGTGTGCCACTGAGACCGGCCAAGGGCCGATTGGACAAGCATACCAACCCCACCCGAGCAACAGCCATTGCCGGCGACCATCACTGCCGGCGCCTCCCTCACCACCACCGTGGTCGTATCAAGCTTACCAAGCCGATGCCGATCCACAGCCTTGACCACCTTGCCAAATAAGTTGTTGGAAAGCCGTTGGAAAGCAACCAGAATGTAACACCCCAATACAGTTCACTCTCAACCTGGACCGGAACTGTTACAATAGATCGAACTACTCGTAAACCGATTAATTTGGTTGACCCAAAACCTAAACGTCTATGATATAACCCTCCGACGTCTCAAGATAGAGTACGCCACTAATGCACAACAATATATGAATGAGATACAAAACCCTACTAGCAGGATGTTACATGAATGTCATGATGATGGTCACACCAAAGATAATTAAAATAGTAGACGAAATTCATTTAAAATTCTGGAATAAAACGAACAGAATCCCCCCTAAAAGTACAATAAGGGGACGACCTGTTAAAACAAAGAATAGTATAGTATATACAAAACAATAGTTTTCACCACAATAAGATTCAAAACATCAATACATGTCATAATCAGGGTCTCGACCCACCTGTAAATCATGCTCATCACATTTGGTTCATTTTCCTCTTAGCATAACAAATCATTCAAGAACATTTAGAACATTTCCCGAAACATTCCCAGAACATTTCTAAAACAAGTCCAAACATTTTTATTAGGGCATACAAGCATCACGAACACATTCACATATCCACAACATCAATCAAACCACATCACATCATACACAAAAGTGGACGTGACGCCGAGTATGTGTGTGCAATGCAATCGCTACTCCATCGTCAAGGCCGGCATGTTCCATTCATATTCCTCACCTAAATATATAATAAGAAAACATAAGCAACGATTGTAACTAGTTTGAAAATAACTAATATCAAACTAAAACATGATAGCTAACTCTCATGGAATGCAAACATTTATATATATTCCTCAAAACTATCTTAAGGAAAACTACAGAGGAGCCATTGAGCAGTTGACTCAACATCGTTCCATTCTAACTGGTATTATGACACTCTTGGTAATACTTTTCTAATCCCACTCTCGGGAAACTTGTGTCCTAAGCCCTCTCCGAACCTCCATATTTCTATTGCCTTGACCACGTAGGCCAAGTACTCTCAAACATCCACCTTCACTACGCTTTGAACCGTAAGTCCGGACACGCGTTGTACTTAACGGTATCCATAAACCTCCATTTCCTCCGAGTGTGAGGTACTCATACGTGGAGTTATTAGGATCTCTCAGAAATAGAATAGTCCACTCACTAATCCAGAGCCCGCTTTGGCTGGCACGTGCACCCACTCATGGTACGAGGGAGTTGATTCACCTTCTCTTGTCTTATTGAAAACTCGATAAAGATTATTTATAGGGTTGGGATGGAATTTATTATAATAGGCCCGAAGGCAACTTTAAGTGGATTTAAATTTCAAAAAAATAAATTCGAGGGATCTCATCCTCGAGGGTTATTAGTTTCAAAAAATAATCAACTAGATGCCCCATGTTAGATGGGCAATAAATCATCCACCTGACACGTCCGCCGATCTAGAAATCAAATCACCAATAAAATGGAGCAATAAAACCTAAAAAGCATGCCCTAGTGAACCTGGTAGAAGCTTTAAGCATGTCCACCTGCCTAGGTGGCAAGCTCTTACTCCGTACATACACATCAATACTAAATACTAACACCCGCTCATATTGCATACACATCATATAGCATACTTACATCACCCATGCATTAATCAACACACATCAATAATAATCAGCATAAGTTCTCCTACTCTACGTTGTATTAGATTACAATACTTATTTAGTCTACCTAATTAATTTCTTAGAATTCATTTTAATATCACACAATCACGCATATCCATATTTTTATTAACATAGAATATCTAACACATCAATCATTCAATCTTAGAATGTTGTGCTAACAATCACCAATTTTAAATAATTAAATCAGAGGTAATTATACCTTGCATCGTCAGCAATCGGCGACAGTTATGATTTTGTTGCGTGGCTTAAGACTCGAATTCAGTTCCATTGGCGTCCGAAATTCAATCGGGTTCAACTAGATAAATTCGGTGGAAGATGAGGCGAATTCCAGTGAATCCGGTTTTCGGGCAGTTCATGGCGGTTTTTTGGCAATTTAGCACGGTTTTTTGGTAATTGTTGCCGGTGGCGGCTAAGTGAGGGGATGGTGGTTGTATGGGGTAGTTGTCGGCACTGGCTAGGCGAGCCCAATGCGTCTACCACCTCAACGTGTTGGAAAAGACCATGGCTTGTCGGAAAAGGGAAAAATAGGGTGGTCGGTGATGGGTGACGAGATCCGGCTGGGTTGGCCGCGTTGGGCTCTAATCCGGTCGGGGAAGGTCGTTGGATGGTCGGTGATGTTGAGTCGGAGTCTGGGTGGCAGCAGCGACGGTCGCCGACGCTGGAATCGGCAATAGGAGAGCGATGCTAGGGCGTGACACCCTAGTGTCGTAGAGACCAGGCGGTAGCCAAGGGTGCTCGAGGCAGCACAACAAATGTACGGCGAGTCTAGGTGGTGTCAATCGTGGGTGGGACGGCGGGGACCTGCGGTGGTGACAACGAATAATGGGGGCAACATCGAGGGTTTGGGGGAAGAAGAGAAGCGTCAGGGGAAAAAATAGGTTGGGGTAGTCTTGTAATTAAAACTTGATTTGAGTCCTACTCGAGTTAAAAATAATAGCTACCTCGTAATAATTTAAAAAAAGAAATCTCAATAATGAAAAATCCCATAAAATATAACACACACCACAACATCACAATGACATGCTCTATAACTAATAACCCACCCGAATATGATCTAATGCGTTATCTAACCTAAAATAATTCTACAGTCACAAAATGAAAAAAAAACAAAATCGTCAACTATATACTCTCATATCTACTGATAACTCAGTCTGATGATGTGTATCTTACACTAACATCAAATACTTAGGTATACATGAATCTTCATAGCACGTGCACACGGTCGACCTCGGCACTGTACACGTGTATTGAAAGCTGAACTAACTCGGACCACGATCGAATTTATCGGCTAGTGACTATAACACCCTCACTTAGGTCGTAGGTTTTACATGGAAAGCTACCGAAAATTGCCAAAAAAATGGATTTGCTGAAAATCATCAGATTTTCACCATATTCCTCCAGCCAAACCCGATCGAACATTGGACGCCACTAGGTGCCAAATTCGAGTCCCGAATCGCGCGACAATAATTGTCGCGATTGACAACGATGTGGGGTATAATTGCCTTCGACCTAATTTGTAACACCCCGCTTCGGTTCACCCGCGAATCGACCCG
>JAVDBV010049315.1:0-15889 GCA_032619315.1 Piper longum | reverse complement strand
TATATATATATATATATAAATCAAACATCATGAACAGGTAGCTAATGCATGCATTTCAAGTCAGTTCTCTTCGATGCCAAACATCAATAAATATTCTGGGTAATAATTTGTTATATCTACAAGAAAGGCCTCGCAATATTAAGACTCCGTGGAGTTGACCTACCACACGGCACCCTCACGCTAGAGGACGGAGAAAGTTGGTGATATCAAAATAACTGCATAAAACCATTTTCAAGCAATCCTTCGCATAACATTTAACTTTTGGTCCCACAAAATATTGACGTAAAATAAAAAAGTAATAGCAGACCATGCGATCAATTAATGATCTAACATATATACACAAAATAAATATATGAAATAAGTTTTAACAAAGAGAATTTATATGCCTTCATAGATTGATGATTATTGAGTAATAATCAGGCGGATTAAGTATTATTTACGAACGCAATAAGGTACGCCATCTTGACAAGAATTCAATTTCGGGATCAGAAATTCATAAATGTCGAGTGCTTCCTACAACAATGATGTTACATATAAATAGACTAATTGGGAATTACTAAGATGTAGAGGAAATCTGAAAGTTTTTTTAAGGACAAAATAACCTAATGGTGAAACCTAAACAAATAATATCCATAAAACATTCATTTAGGATTGGAAAAGACGTCGTTAACATCCATAAACGGGTGCAACACTATTTTAAGGTATTCTCAGAGTGGATTTTAAACTGAACTCTAGAAACGGTTGGCCTTGAATTCCATGCACAAAAAGATTTGCAGGCTACATCCCGTGGCCATCCGAACCCCAACGAAAAATCATGGTTTCGAAATCCGCACCTTTCCCGACGAAACACGAAACATTATCATGTCCTCCATTTTCACTCGCACCAAAATCATACATCCAATGATCAGAACCCAGAAAACTCCTTGAGCTAACAATACAAGACACACAGTGAGTACCTGTTTCAGACCACTTCCTCAGGAACCTAAGCTTTAATATCCAATTTTAGCAACATACATAAGCAATACGGGCAAAAGCCAAATTGGCATAGAGATGGAGCGAGAGAGCTAAGGAAACCCGTTTAGGTCACAAATTAAGAAACAAAAAGCTCAAACAAAACGTCAATCGAGTATCTCCAATGTCGCTGCACACCTTCTACTTGTTAGAACAAATCTAAACCCGTACAATTGCGAGCCAGAAAAAAATGAGATGGAGGATAATGGAGATCACTTCCAACAGCCTAAGCTACCTAGCTCACACGGGCTTGCATCAATGGAGGAATAAGTACACCGGAAGAAAGAGTAGTAGTAGTAGGCTAGAACTACTCTCTTGATCTTGATCTAAGACCTGGTGTGGGGGAAGAATTGCGTACCAGCCATGTATGAGTGTAGTTGCGCCGAATACACAGAAGGATCCACCAACGCCGTGGAGGCCGCGCCGGTGGTCTCCATGCCGGCGGTGGCGCCTCCGATGGCCGCTCCTGCGGCCGGGGCGTAGTAGAAGTGTTGTTGCTGTTGGTGCGGTTGCGGCTGCTGCGGTTGATCTGGGCCTTGGTCGTAGAGAATGCCCTTGAAGACGTGACCGCCGATGTTCACTGCCGTTTGGTAAGCGTACTGGTCGTCCGGGTCGTCAACTCCACTCACTCTCACGCAACGGAAGACTGCCGGCGAGTTCACCTCCGGCGGAAAGCTGCTCCCGCCGGCCTCCGAGCCACCTGCTGTCAAATACATGAAGAAAGGAAAAAGAGGTAATTTGACGAGGGTTGTACCCGTACTCCGATTACAATAGAAATTAATCCATTAGCAACAGTGAAAAGCTGATCCCTTCTGATCACTGACGAGACGAAAGACAAAGCAAGCAAAGAATCCACGCAAATTATTCACCTCAACCGGCACCGCACCACGTTATATATACAATGCAACGTAGATATATATATACTAATGCTACCTGAGGTGGTGGAGGGGAGAGCAGATCGGTCGCGGGGGCGCTTGCCGGCGGCGGCGGAGAGCTGTTGCTGGCGTTCACGGCGGCGGGAGGCGGGGACCCAAGTGCTCTTGACGTGGGTGGGGCAGTCGAAGCCCCGGCCTTTACAGCAGGTCCTGCACCGCTTGTAGGCGCAGTCCTTCTTTGCCTGGTTGCCGCAGTCCTGGCAGCTCATCCCGCCGCCGCTGCTCCCCCCCGCGCCGTGGCGGATCATGGCAAGCGCCCGGGACGACGAGGAGGAGGTTCCCGACCCCGACTCATCGCCGCCGGCGCCCCCTGCCGGTGCGTAGAAAACTGGCCTTTGTGGCGGTTGGGACGAGGAGGAGGTCCATAGGTCGGAGCGGTTGTAGAGGAAGAAAGCGTCGGGTGGAATGTCAGCAGGGTGGTTCTGGCCGGGTCTCAGTGGGAAGCCGGACATTGTAACAGCTCCCTCCCAATTATAACAACCAGTTGGCGCTGCAAATCCACGAAGGTGGTGACTCAGATTAAACCCCACCCCATGATAATCGACTCCATCCTAAGCTACACGGGCAGCTGTTCCTAGTAATTCACTTACTTTCTTGCCACCTTGTAATTCCTCCTCTACAGCAAGGTAGGGTTTTGGATCACGAGGCATGAGCGGCGGGGGAAAGAAGCTTCAAAGAAATATTGGAGGTGAAATTGGGGCTGGGTTTTCTCTACTAACTTCCTCTGTGATCTTCCATTCAGCAAAAGTGCAAATCTCCGGACACGGACCTGGTTTTTGGTGTCTGGTGATAGCACTCTCTCTCTCTCGCACTCTTTTTCCTTCTTAACTTTTTTTTTTAATCTCTCTGTGATTGTGTGTCTGTCTCTCTCTACGCAGTAAGTATGTGTGTATCTAAGGACTTGAATTGGGCATGTCTGCATCGGGCATTGAATTCACGGAATTACAGCCCTGCAACGCCGCCATGGCAGCGGCTGCAGCAGCTCTGCAACCCCCTTGGTGTTAAGACAAGCCCTTACTCGCTCCATCTTTATCGACTTTTTCTCTTTGATCACTTATAAATCACTACTCATCACTGGTCACTACCACTGCATGTGATCTCTCCTTCGGCCGATCCATGGTAAGGATTGGCAAGCAAGGCATGGCCGACTTTGGGAGATCCAATCTCCCATTCCGGCACCATCCTACGGTTCATATTCCTCCACGTGTGACCAGACAGCTTTTCCATCTTCGCCTTACACCGGCCACTCGTCGCTTTCCTGGAGTCCGGACACCCTCGAGTACAATTCTTCTTCTCTTTCCTGCGAGTTTTCGCTCGCTTGACTTGTACGCTGGATCACTCGTTTTATTAGCATATAATTTTTTTCTAAAAAAATGACTTTAAAATCTCTCCTAATCAAATATTGGAAATTATTAGAATATAATTTTTTTAACATAATTAAATCAATATTTTAAAATAATAAGAATCATATATTTATTATTTTAAATTGTTAAGTTATTCTACTTTCGTTACATATATATATATATATATATATATAATGATAAAAAAGGTTGAAGGAATCAAGTGGACCTGGAGTCCTCGACTCAACTACACTCCATTCTACAGAGTCAAGTTCAAATAAAAAATTTAAACTATGATCATTAGCAAGAGAATTCATTCACTACGCATTAACAGGATTTACAGAGGTCAAATTTTACATGTGTTATAATTACATTCACTTCTAAACGATAAAAATGTTGAAAAGTAACGATGGTATTATATATTACTGCATACACATATTATTCACTCATTTACCAATTACCATGCATGAACGTAACAATTTTATCTATAATTAAACAAGTATAAGTTTTTCTTTCCCAGTCACCACTTATACCTTGAAGTGAAAAAATATCCGGAAATTGCCAAGCAGGTTGGAACAATAATACATAAATTTTTCTCAAAGTTCCCACCCAGCTAAAGACCTTGGTTCAGGACGCATATATATAAATATGTGGTGGGGCTAAGCCTAATTGGAGCTAGCCATACTGCATAAACATACTGTTTCTCGTGACGAGTTTGGGTAGGAATTTATAAGAACATTAACAGACATGATGATCCAGAACGTCTCTGGAAGAAATGCATAATTAAAGAACCATTCGGACGATCACCTCGTATATATATGGTATTGCAAGAAAATAGACAATGTGTCAACTTTGAGCTCTTGATCGTTGGGTGTGTATACACCGGAACATAGTTTAAAAACTAGAGGGAGTCGACTCGGTAGAGCTATGGGGTGGAGCCGACTGTAAATTGTCTCATAGTCATAATAAAATTTTAATCCAAGAAGTAGAAATATATATCAAACTATGGCATTATTTTTTTCAACATTTGAAATTGATAATTATATGATTTATGTTACTTTAAATAACTAATTAAATATTTTTATAATATTTTTTACTTGATTCAAAAAACACTCGGATAGACTAAAGCAGTTAATCATAAAATTTGTCAATAAAAAATCATTCAAGGAATTTAACTTAAGAAATTATTCAATAAAGTCGACCCGGAAAATTTATGGAGTTAAAAAGGAGTTTAACACTATTTAGTGGAAAATTCAATCTCATCACATAAAAAATGGCTGCATGCAGATTAAGGAGTTTTAACTTATCAAAAACTCGGTGAAATTAAGAATGGGATACATAAATATTAATGAGATATACCTTGAAGCATTTAAAACTTAAGATCATTTTAATCCTTGGAATCTCCAATATCCATACGATATTCTTTTTTTTTTGTTATAACGCGTTATATAAATGATCATTGAGTATTTTATAGGTGAAGATATATAACAAGTTCCCTATTAATATAAATCAGCGTAAACGGAATGACACAAATATTTTATGGTGAATAGGTGATTTGTCGGCGTATAGTTTATTAGTTTCCGCGCCGAATGGGAATTGGGTCGATTGTGCGTCGATCTAATTACTCTCAGCCCTCGTGCCTTCTATCCATTCTCTCATGCGAGATTAATTTTTATCAATCTTTATTACAAACTTCAATTTTCACGTGAATATATAGTTTTAAATCAGTTAATTGTAATTAGTCATTTAAAATTGTTTTTTCTTTAAAATAAATTATCACTACGTCATATTGTTCCCCGTTGGAAGGCAACCTATATAATGTCATAGTTTTAAAATTCATTTTTTACTTAAAAATTTATCCGATTCTACTCCATTTTAAAGTTTCTTTAGTCAAACTCTATCAATGACTCATATTTAATATATTTTATGATTGACTTTCAAATTTCTCTTAGTTTTTTCAACTAAAGTAAAATAATATTATAAAAAGAAAATATTTTTAGTATACTTAAATTAATATTTTAAAGTAAGACAAATCATATATTTGTCAATTTCTAATGTTAAAGTGAAAAATATCTCACAATTTCATTTCGCTTATTGAATTGATAAATTATTATAAATAATTTTCAGTCATCTTAGAGTTGACTACGAGTCAACTCAACTTTATAGCTCACCGAGTGGAGTCCAAATCCCATAATTTAAAAGTGTGTAATGCATGTGTCAATGAGCGAGGAAGTTCAAGTGAGCATGCTGAAGAACAGAAGAGTCGAAATAACATTTTATTTGGAATATATTAAGCTATGTTAGTGAAAACATTTTATTTTGAATATATTAGGCTATTGTACAGTTAAAAGGTTCTTTAATCGAAGGTTTACCGATTAAATTTTATATGTAATTCTAACATTGTATAAACTCTTGAATCTTTCATAAACTAAATAGTTCAAGAGATGTCTTTATGCATTTAATAAGAGAAATGTAGTAAGACCTAAGTGTAGGGGTGTAAACGAGCAAAACCTATTTGCGAGTTTTTTGCGTTTGGCTCGGCTCGCGCTCGTTAATTTTATACTCGAAAAAATATTTGGCTCAAAATGAATAAGCTCGTTGAACAACGAACAGAGTTTGAGCAAAGGAGTATTCGGCTCGGCTCGGCTCGGCTCGAAATTCGGATGTGTTCAAACTCGACAAAAAATATTTGGCTCGGCTCAGCTTATAAATACTATTGAGGTCACATTAAACTTATATAGTGTTCAAAAAAAAAATTGATCCTATATAAGTCGATAATATAAACATTTACTAGGCTTGAGCTCAGCTCAAACTAAGCACAAACACTATAAATTTTAGACCAGTTTAGCTCGCCTCGTTTACATTAAGTTTGGCTCGTTTACATTAAGTTCGGCTCAACTTGTTTTATATCAAGCCAAACTCAAACATACCATAAATTTTAGACCAGTTTAGCTCGCCTCGTTTACATTAAGTTTGGCTCGTTTATATTAAGTTCGGCTCAACTTGTTTTATATCAAGCCAAACTCAAACATACCATAAATTTTAGACCAGTTTAGCTCGCCTCGTTTACATTAAGTTTGGCTCGTTTATATTAAGTTCGGCTCAACTTGTTTTATATCAAGCCAAACTCAAACATACCATAAATTTTAGACCAGTTTAGCTCGCCTCGTTTACATTAAGTTTGGCTCGTTTATATTAAGTTCGGCTCAACTTGTTTTATATCAAGCCAAACTCAAACATACCATAAATTTTAGACCAGTTTAGCTCGCCTCGTTTACATTAAGTTTGGCTCGTTTATATTAAGTTCGGCTCAACTTGTTTTATATCAAGCCAAACTCAAACATACCATAAATTTTAGACCAGTTTAGCTCGCCTCGTTTACATTAAGTTTGGCTCGTTTATATTAAGTTCGGCTCAACTTGTTTTATATCAAGCCAAACTCAAACATACCATAAATTTTAGACCAGTTTAGCTCGCCTCGTTTACATTAAGTTTGGCTCGTTTATATTAAGTTCGGCTCAACTTGTTTTATATCAAGCCAAACTCAAACATACCATAAATTTTAGACCAGTTTAGCTCGCCTCGTTTACATTAAGTTTGGCTCGTTTATATTAAGTTCGGCTCAACTTGTTTTATATCAAGCCAAACTCAAACATACCCCTATTCGGTTTGGCTCGGCTCGTTTATACCCCTACTTAAGTGTAATAGTGTAAAAAATTATGGAAGAGTTCAAAGTCTATATATGGATCCTTGGTTTTTATGTTAAAGTAAGAATCACAAGTTAAAGGCTCTATAATTGAGATTCACTAATTAGGGACTATGTCCTCCAAAGTTCCATAATGCTCTATCATTTTATCAAGTCTAAACAAGTTCTTAAGTCCTCCAAAAAGTCGTCATATGTAATATAATTATTCATTAATTACAGCTCATTTTTCAAGTTATATTATTCTTTTTGGTAGTTCCTCTTCTCACATATCTATTAAACAACTTTCAACTATTCCACCCTTTAACCCCGATATTTAAAGAGAGAATAAAATTTTATAAATAGATCTTTGTTAATGAGATAAATTATAATACTAATTCGATATAAGATTTTTTAGATAATGATATGATATTTTAGATATAGATCACTTTGGTTTTATATATTGACTTTAATTTAAATGAAGAGAGATATAATATTTTTTATTATTTTTTATTTGCATTGTATATTGATCGGTTAAAATCTCCACTTTTTATCAAAGAGTAATTTTTTTTTCGTTTTATTTATTAAACGAGGTAATATGAAAGAGAGAGATTCATCAAATAATATAAGGAAGATTCTAATATATAATTTGATATTTTAAATATAAATTACAATTTTAAAGATGGACTTTTTTTAGTGAGATAAGGTATAATAATTTGATATTTTTTATTTTATTAAATTTTGTTTGGTTGAATCTATTAATTTTAATTGATAGACTTCCGATTCCCTTTTATAATAATAGTGGAAGTATGTGAGATTCCAGCTGGTTTGCATATGTTGCTAGACGTGGGTCAATCAAGCTTCGATGCTGAAGCGCTGAAGCAAGTGTGAGTACTCTGTGAGTTTACTAAATTAATTCATTATTAAGCTTGAGAGGATCTGTAATTAATTATATCGTAGTCATTATTGCAATTGTGTTTATCTTTTAACTACAATGTACGGGGGAAACTTAGCTAATTGCTGAACTAGTCACATAACAATCGTATCTCGTGCATACGGCTTATGTTATATATCAATTTTTATTAATAGAAAGGAAGTTCTACGCTTGTCTTTTAGTAAAAATGGGAAATTTAATTAATTAAAACATTATAATAGAATTAATAAAATAAAATAAATTATTATAATTTATCTTCTTATTTAATTAAGATATAATTTTAAAATCAGACTCAATCAAATTTTATATCTAATATATAAAATTATTATATAATATATCTCATTATTTATCGTAATTTTACGTATAAAATTAAAATCAACCTATAATATAAGTCACAAAATTGCCGTATCTTCCGTGGTATCTTCTAATCGGAAAGACCCGGGACAATATTAGCTTTCATTCCGTCCATTCATCTCAAAATTGGAAAAGATACAGCTCGCACGTATATAAATATACATGTGTTCTTGATCATTATAATCATGGAATTTGTCTATATCGAGGACTAGACGCATGAATAATTAAATCTGGTTTACTCCATGATCATCTCCATTCATACCAAGGGAACATAGTCATTTTTTTGACGTATTTTAATTAACTGTAGTGGAGTCTATTAACATGACCCAAAGTCCTCTTCATAATGCCAAAATGTTGTGCTTCGCACATGCCTTTAAATTTTCATTTTTTTTTAAACAAATACTGTCATAAACATATATACGACCTATAATGGGAAGCATGCATGATCATAGAACTTCCGCATGCATTGCAACCCATGCATATTTTTGGTTGGCACGAAATAATCAGAAGTTTTAAAGTCTTAATTCACCGTGTTGTCACTAAAACAGAAGAACCAGTTAATTAGAGTTATGATTCTGGTTAGATTTGATGCTGGTCATAATTTAATAATTACTGAACGGTGACTTGACAGTTCAGTATTCCGAGATTTGATTTGAAAGTTTAATTAGCAGATGCTATTTATATCGGCCGCCTTCAATAAAGTTGTCATAGCAGAACATTCAAGTAATGTTCGCCCAGAGAATAAATAATATAATGATATTGATTCAAATTACGTAAAATGATTTATGTTGCAACCCAGAGCTGGTTATGTCTCTGGCCTGGACATGGGTAGCAGGGGCTTGCAAAAGAACTGTTCTTTTTCATACAGGGTGATAAAAAATGGGAGTAGGGCTGTTAACGGGGTGGTCTGAGCTGGTTTTTCCAAAATCATGACCGGCTCATTTATGCTTATAACGAGTTCGGGCTTTATTTAATCTAAATCAGGGTTTTAAAAATTTGAGTTTGAGTGGGGCTTCAACGAGATTGACTTGACCCTATGCAAAAGAAATTTTCAAGCATTTTCAAACTTTTAGATTTGGCTTCGAGAGAAGAAGCGGTCATGGGCCATGGGCAATTTGTTATAAGGTAGGGATTTAGACGAGGCTGGTGGCCAGCAAGCGACCACTATTTTTTCGTGATAAAGTAAAGTTTGTGAGAAAGTTACGATATGACCACTATTTTTTTTAGTAATAAGGTAAGATTTAGAAGAAAGAGCTGCAAGACGATGGCCAATTGGCCTCTATTCTTTTTATGATAAGGTAGAATTTGGGAGAAGGAGTGGCAATGGGCGATAGATTTTATTACCTTTTTTTTCTTCAATATCATTTTTATCCGCTTTTTCAATTTGTCGTTCATTTTCCCTTTAAAAATGATAATTCTATCCTTTCTTATCCTAGATCTTGTAGTAGTATGAGTTTCATTATTTTTGTATATGATACCCAAAATCCTGCTTGCTCGCAAACCGAACCAGAATATCACATGTTCCTATAAAGTCGACTAACTCGAACCTAACTCGAGTGAATCTATTCTTGACATCTCAAGATGGAAGATACTAATCGTTATTCGCATACAGAACCCTTACATGGATGACAGGACAACTAGTTTATATACCAAAATAATTACGATAAAAAATCAATAAAAATTCTTAAAATAAAATGGATAGAATCTCCCTTAAAAGTACAATTAGGGGTCACTCTATCAAATCAACATGTATAAATACATAATCAATATACATCAATAACATCATATTTTTCATATAAATATTTAATTCGAACACATCAAAATCTTCTCTATGTTTTTTGTCTCGACCACCTCCAACTTTCATTTTCATCTTTATCATGTAGTCTGCATACTAATATAAATTTCAAATCATATTATCACTATCCATTTCTTTCTACCAAAATCTTTATCATGTCATCTTTTATATCATGCAATTTCATCATAAAATTTTTATTTTCATAATAATATAACAAAATAATCCAAACAACAAAAATAAACATTCTGTCTGTGAACATGCATGTGTGGGTGCAAGGCATTAGTGCTCTTCCGTCCAAGTCGGCATATCCAATATTTAATCCTTACCTACTGCACATAAAACAAACATAAGTACGAGTATTAAGGTCCAAAAATATAACTACATAACAAATTGGCAAATGAGAGCTAACTCTCATTTTGAATTCAATATTTATATACTTCCCATAAACACTCCTAAGGGCATCACTAAAGAGCCACTAGGCTGCAGAGTAAATAGCATCTCGAACTTACTTGTCTGATGCCTCTCTCAATATTTTCTTATTTTCCTGGTCCCTTGGAATACCAGTCTATCATAGGCCTTTTCCTTTCCTCCATAATTCTTTCGGCCTTGAGCACGAAAGCCAAGTACTCGCAAGCAATTGTCTTTAGTACCCTTTGAACTACAAGTTTGGACGTGCGTTATATTAAATAGAACCTGTAAACCTCCACGTTTCTCCATATATGAGGAGCTCAAAACGGGAATTGTCATGATCCCTCGAAAATTGAACACTTTCACTAATTCAGAGCTTCCTTTGACTGGCACGTGTACCTACTCATAATATGTACAAGTCGGTTTTTTTATCTCTCGTCTCACTGAAATACGATAAAACTATATAAAGGTTTAGTAAGGGATTTATATAGTATGCCTGAAGGCAATTTGCGGTGGATCTTATTTTCAAAATCAAACTCGAGGGATCTCATCTTCAAGAGTTATTAATAAGAAAAACAAGTTGATCAAATGACCAAAGTTAAGTGAGATCCGATAAAATGCCACTTACCCCGTTCGACAAGTAATAAAACAAATATATAATAGAATAGAGCATAAAATGGGGAATGAGTCCTAAATGGACCTGATAGAAACTCTGAGCGTGTTCTCACGCTTAGGCGGCGAGCTCTTACTCCTTACGTGCACACCAAATCTAGAAGCTAATGCCCACTAACTGATTGATACATCAATATTCTCAGAGACATCATACTCACAATACACTCCTAATCCATCAACACTCAAACAATATTCAGTGTAAAAATATTTCAAGCTCATCCTATTCATACCCATATTATTATGTTTTTTTAAGTTGCATTGTAGCTAATTAGCATGCTCAGATTTAATTTACCTAATTAGATTGTGAGATCCCTCAATTTAGTCCCACATCTAATACCTACCGGGCTAAGATCCTGCTTATAAGTGGGAATGGACTATTGATCTTTAGCTTAGGTTAACCATTTTAAAGAAATGACTTAGGCCCATTACGTTGCACTTTGGGCCGGGTCGTTACAAATGGTATCAGAGCCAACCTGGTTCCGTATTAGATGGTGGGCTGGACTAGGGACGTTGACTAGGCTGCCGGTCACGGACCAAAAGGTCGTGGGTTAGGGCTAGTAACGGGCCAAGTGCAGGGACGTTGGCTAGGCTGTCGGTCATGGGCTGGGGCTAGTAACGGGCCAAATGTAAGAATTTCGGGACGAAATTTCCTAAGGTGGGTGGATTGTGAGATCCCTCAATTTAGTCCCACATCTAATACCTACCGGGCTAAGATCCTGCTTATAAGTGGGAATGGACTATTGATCTTTAACTTAGGTTAACCATTTTAAAGAAATAACTTAGGCCCATTACGTTGCACTTTGGGCCGGGTCGTTACATAGATCATTAGCATTCATTAAACACAGCTCAAATCAGACAAATGTCACTTTATCCACAATCAGGCATTCATCACGTCAAACAATCAATCCTACCATGTCATGTTAACAATCGTCAATTTTAAATTATTAAATTGGAGGTAGTTATACCTCACGTCGTCGGGGACATTCGATGACACTCGACACCGACGTGCCTCTGGACTTGAATTAAGCGCTCGGCAATGTCTTATGTTTGATCGAGTCTCAGAGAATGAAATTTAGCAAATATTCGGTGAATTTTGACAATCTTTGGCTAGATTTTGGCGACTGTTAACGGGGGCCACTGGCTGGCGAAATGTTGGCAGAATGGGATAATGTTGGCATCAGCTCGGCAAGCTCAACATGTCTACAACGACGACGAGGTCTGCAGCGGCAGTGGCTCGATAGAAAACAAGAAAACAAAGGCGACAGGAGGTGGAACTAGCAATCTTCGACAAGGAGGACGTCATCGGGCTCCACTCTGAATGAGGAAGATCGAGGGGTTATCGGTTAAGGTGGGGCAACCTTTGGAAGTCGGTGGCGAAGACTTGCCTGTGGCGATGGGAGTCAAGGAGTGGTGCCCTAGCTAGGGTTTGTCCAAGAAACGGCCTTTGGCTTGTCTCGACAGCAGCACGTGGCGGTGGAGGGATGGTGAGGTCGTTAGAATGGAGACAGTGGCCAGGGGTGTTTGGGGCGGCACGATGGTGAGGGAATAGCATCGGGAGGGCGTCGGCTAGAAAGATAGGGGACGACTTGGCGACATGTTGGCAGTGACCCGCGACCTCAATCAGCCGTGTGCGGCGGCTAGTGGCAACACGGTGACTCAAATCGGGGTAGCGTCGAGGGTTTGGTGGAGAAGGTGTCGGGGTGATGTTTGGTGGTAATTTCGTGAATAAAACTTGATTTGACTCTTACTCAAATAAAATATATTAAATAACTCGTAATAAATACTAAAAAAATATGGAAAAATCCCATAAAATATAATACACACCATAGCATCACAATGGTAACCTACCTAAATTGCTCCGTAACGCGTCCCAATGAGTAATTTGACCAAAAAATAATTCTACTCTATAATATTTAAAAAAAATATGGTATACTCTCATATATTCTCATAAGTCATCATGCTCTTTTCTTACTGACATTATCATCATATACTTTAGAACACATAACCTTTATGGTTCATAACACACGACTAGCCTTGGCTCAATATGTATTTTTTTAAATTGAGTCAACTAAAAATAACAGTTGAACTGACCGGCTTAAACTATAAAACGCTCACTCGGGTCGCGGGTTTTACATTATATGTACCTTTCTATAATCTCACATTTTTTATCTTGTCATTTAATATTTTACTCTTTTTTTTTGCTTAAAAGTGATAAATCTCTCTCTGCTTGTCTTAGATCTTGTATGAATTATTTTCGTTTTTTTATTTCTATGAAGCTTGTTTTTTAGCCTTTTAGGAAGGGAAAAATTATAAAGTCCAAGTCTAAAAAAATTTTCATTGAAGAGATCATTTTGAAAGGTGCCACATTTTTTCCTTAATTTTTATTGTGTTCCAATTTTTCTAGCAAATTACGATTGTTTTTTTTCTAATGAGCACTAACGATTTCATTAAATTTTCCATGTACCGAACAAATTCTAAGGAGTTAGACTTTGTGAAGGAGAGGATTGTAGGCATCTAAGTATACAATCTTGCTTTACAATTTATTTTCTTGCAAAATTTTCTATATAAACTTATGTAACATATATAATTTTTTTAAATTTCTATTACTAATTTTCTAAACTATCAATTATTATAATTGTTATATCTAAGTTAATTAAACACTAAATAGTCAACATGTGTACAAGTAGATGCTATTTATAGTTTTCTAAATTAGGACAAATTTTATACACGTGTTATGTTATTAAATAGTTCCAAATTTATTAGTTACTGTTAAGGGTTTACACGAGCCAAGCCTGCTCGCGAGCTTTTTACGTTCGGCTTGGCTCGGCTCAGTTTGTGCTCGTTAATTGTGTGCTCAAAAAAATACTCAACTTGAAATGGATAAGCTCGTTAAACAACGAACAGAGCTTGAGCAAAAGAGTGTTCGGCTCGGCTCAGCTCTAAACTCGAACTCGATGTGTTCAAATTCGAAAAATATTCGGCTCAGCTCGACTCGTAAATACTGTTGAGGTCACATTGAACTTATATAATGTTAAAAAAAAAAATTGATCCTATATAAGTCGAGCATATAAACATTCGCTAGGCTCGAGCTCGGCTCGAAACAAGCCCAAACACTATAAATTTTGAATAAGCTCGGCTAGGCTCATTTACATTAAAGCTCAACTCAGCTCGTTTTATATCAAGCCAAACTCAAGCACACCCCTGCTTGGCTCGGCTCGGCTCGTTTACACCCTAGTTATTGTGAAAAAAAATTGAGTAATGTAATTGTTGAAGTCCAATAGCCTGTTGTGAGGCAAATAAGGGTAACATCTTTTAAATCATTCTTGATTTTAATTTTTTCTTCTCGGTATATATTCAAGTACTCCCTGTAAATAGTATGACAAGACCATTTATCATGTCGTGGTTAGAGAGTTTTGCTAATAACTGAACATCTTATTCTAAACAAACGTGAATGACTTCTCATCTGTTGTAATCATATTTGTAAGAACTCTATTAAATGTTTCCCTATTATACTTGAAATTGGTAATTATAACATTACCCTCCTCTTATGGTATTGGGTCCAAACTGATCTGTTTTTACCCTTTCTCGGTTCTTTTACACTTCTTATAACTTTTCAAATGTCTCTTCAGGATACTTGTGGAACCGGTCTTTGACAAATTATAAAAAGTTTTGCAATAGGTATATTCTATTTTTGTTTCTCCGGATGACAATTTCACTTTTTTTAATTCCTCCCAAACTTTTGATCTCATACTTGTTTGATTTTCAGTCACATCATCATTTGAAGTACCTTTAATATCAACTTCTTGTGTTGTAGTTGCATGGACCTTTGGAAACGGAGAGGCGACATTGTTGTCAGTCATGTTTATAAACAAACGTGTAAATAAGGTATATGTTTTTTTCATAGTTTAATAAATAACATTTGTTTGAATTATTTTAGGAGCACACTGATGTTTCAAGATGGCAAAACCTTTAGAGTAAACCTTTTTTTATTTTTTTATTTTTTGTTTTGTAGGTGATGTGGATCACCATGTTTTGATTGTTCTAGACCTCTGGTTTCCTGGCGGTACGAGGTGGTTATTTAGTGTCAAGATTGCATAAAGAAAAGATCATTAATATAATAAAGGATAATAAGAAAATCAATTCTACCAAACATTATCAGTTGAAACTCTCTATCTATATTGAGGAAACTATATCTGTTAACATTAACACTTAACTGTTTTTTTACTTTCTAGATATTGGTATATGGTGACACTAAACAAGCAATGCTATTATACTGGTGGGCGGTGGCAAACTAGGATACTAAGAAATGGGCATTGCCTTAGGCAGAGTTAGAAAGCCACAATTCACAAAGGCTCTATATTAAAATTAGCTTCGAGATTATCTTGTCTAAAATGTATAGGTCATTGTTGAAAATAACAAGGTATTTTAATTTCAACGCACTATATGTTTTTAATTTTCATTCTTGTTGAGATCGATTGTCATGTCTTTTACAATATTTATTCATCTATAAGATCATTCCATACAAATAAGCAGAAATGTGGAATAACGGTGGACAAATGGGATGATAGAGTAAAGGATAACAAAAAATTGCCTTTAGGTGAACACGAGAGGACACGAAGATGAAAGATTTCTTCTTCAATGTCCACATACTAAGAAGGAGAAAAGAGATGGCTTTTGTGTCTCAATGAGTTTAAACTTAACATAGAATGAAATAGGAATACAATTATATATATATATATATATATATATATATATATA
>JAVDBV010049314.1:0-20324 GCA_032619315.1 Piper longum | reverse complement strand
AAAAAAAAAAAAAAAGTTTGTGTTTATTGCTGCAAAGAAGAAAAATAATGAATCAAGCTTGATCTCCCCCGTCTACCATGTAAAGAGTATGCCGTTGCCATGAAGGAAGGAGAAAGTTGCTAGTCACCTCTTTGCTGGAGTGCTGCATGAAGTCTCACCAAAGCTGTAGAGTTCCTGCACAGTCGCGGTCTGTGTCCTTCCATACTACTCGAGTTCGATCTAGCCTCGCCAAAGGCCGCCCTCACCATCTAGTCACAACAGATTTAATACAAGGGAGGTTTTGTTTTTTTATTTTGCAGGGGCTCAAATGAAGCAAACAAAAGAAGCCTAGGGAAGAGCCCCTCATGGGAGACACTGCTCTGGCGACCCTCATCAACACCTAGTCGAAACCAACCTTATCCCTGATTAGGCCAAATCGACTCAGGCGATCAATACCTTCATCAGTGTTGAGAACGTAGAAAAGAGGAAGGCCTCGTCTCCCCACCCTGCAACCATTCTCGGCGTTGCTACCTATCATCTTAAAGTTTTACCAAGCAGGAGCCACTGTCCAAGGTGAAAGTCGTTGTCCCCTTGCATTGCCGATCACTATCGAGCATGCATTGTCGATCATTATCGAGCATAGCCTTGCAGCCATGAAGGATCTGCTGCCACTACTTGCTAGGGGAGGAGAAGGTCCCCCCTACCAACGAGTTGCTGCTACGAAAGAGCCATCATCGGAGTGCACCCCTTGCTATCCAATTCTGCCACTTGGTTCTACTACCATGCTGTTTGGAGCATGCTGTGAAATGCCGCTGCCGGATTGGAAGTCATCACTATGGAGTGCCACCAAGGGGTTGCCGTCCCGTTGGAGTCTTACCGCGAAAGAGATCTCCCTCGCTTTGGAGCCTTGCTGGAGATCCATCAAGTTGCTGCTCAACCAAGACGATGCCAGATGCCGAAGGTTGAAGACAAGTCACCGATCATTACCTTGCCGGTGTAAAGTGTTGCCGGAGCCAGGCTGTGGAGCCTTATCCAGCCAAAGGGGGGAGCCTGCCGTCTTCCTACCGGTTGCTGCTCTATCTCACTAAGAAGTATGCCTCGACAAGGGAGAGATATTACCATCTTCAAAGCCATATCACCATCAGCCACAACCGTCCAACAAGGGCCCCTTGCTGGAATTTGCGTTGCTGAAATTTATTGCTGCCACCCAAGGTTGATGTAACAACCTGCCTATTATGAGCCTTAAGTCAAGTGTTACTATACGAAATTAAATGTCTCGTAAATTAATTTTATTTTAATTTTCAATATTTTAGCATGAAATATATTATAAATGCTCAAAATAATCTAAGCCCCATAAATCGAACCGAAATCTCATTGTCATGCAAACAATCTAAAAGTATAATAACGAATGAGAAAAATCAAAAGTCTAATAACAGAGTCCTCAAACTGTCCCGACTCTACCCATCCTTCCATGGTCACACTTACGGAGGCAATTCTGCATTAGTGATAAAAACATTAAGTCATATAATTATAAGAAACAAGTTAATATATTTCACAATATCTGAATTTGAGTCTTTTAATGATTATGAGCCTATGCCGAGCTCTTATTATGTTGGGAGGGGGTGGCCGCCCCATCCAGCTACAATCACATATATGCACACACACGTTACGTAGACCACAACGTGTAATTACTGATATTTACCATTGACTCACCCTCTCAATATAACAAGTACATAATGAGTCGTCTTGCACCACTATGTCATCTCAACCCTTTCGGCATAGGGGCAAGTATTTTATCTTCAAGTAATTTTAAAAGTGCGGCCTCGTCTTAGACTGAGTCAATTCTTTGACCCCGGTTGCACTCGGCGCATGGTGATCGAATCTGGGCTCAGGCCAATCAGGGCTGCCAAAAGAGAATATACAACATTTAAATAATTATACGGACCTGGGATTTCAAACGAAAGTATCATTATCGCAATGACAATCCTGATCTAGGAGTCACATTTAGTTTATACGTTAACACTAATAATTCTTTAGTCTAATGCATGAAATGATATGATAAGTGGCACTTAACTAAGTACATAAAAAATAATAATAAAATATATCTCATAATAATTAGTTAATTATTTATAATTGGTTAATCCAAAAGGATTAATAAAAAATTCATTATTATTATTATTATTATTATTATTTAATAAAAATTAACTAAGCAAGATTTGGAAGATAAGAATTTAATTAAATAATATTTAAGACTCGTTCCAAAATTTATCAAAACTTTAAATAAAATAACTTAGAATTTTTTGGGGTTTTACAGTTGAAGACCACCAAAATAGAGCATTGAGGAGGATGCGCACCCCTGTCCATTAGAGGTTGTTCGTCGTGAAGTTGGCTTTGAAGCTGTGATCACTGGCCCACCACAACCTTGCACCTCGTTGAGAAAGAGATTGTCGAAGCTTCTACAGCTTCGTTAAGTTTGGCGGTTGCCTACCCACGTTAGGATTCGTTGTTTCTTAGATGCTTGTCATTGCTTTGGAGCACAATTAGATTTGCACCTGGTTATGATGCCGCCGAAATAAGAGATCAATGTTGGAGGCCTGCAACCACTCTTGCCAAGAAATTGTCAAATTGCGAAGTCGCTGCCTTGCCAGGGTGAAAGGATCATCATCGTCGTGGAGCAGAGCACCAAGAAAAGACGAAAATAGGGAACAGACTAGAAGACTTGCAACAAGTTGTTGCCTTGTCAAGGTGGATTGAATACCCTGAGCTCACTCACTGCCTTCCAATCATTGCCTTCTGTTGCATTTGACGTTGACTAGTCACTAGAATTCCATCGTCATTGCCGGAGAAGAGACCTCTTTGCAACGCTATCAAGAAACAGAGAAAAGAAGAAGAGATCGACACAAGAACTAGGTTTAGTTTACCCGTTTACCCATTTGTTATGGTTCTTGTCTAGAATTTGTTAAATAGAATGTAAAATTGGACAATCTATTCCCACTGAGAAGACTCATTACTCTATGTCAAGACCCGTTATTGTATCTGTTTTGATATTGTTTATCCAACCAACTATTGCTCTTGACCACATCCACGATTGGTGTCCATAAGTGCTATTTAGATAAGTTCATTTGTAAACAAAGTCTGATTCAATTCGAATCAATATAAATTTTAGCTAAAGATTTATTTTAAGTTATTTCCCTACTCTAATTAGCGTGAAACTTGGTGTATGATAAATTTTTCCTATTTTGGCTATTGCGGCCAAGTCGAATTTGTCATTAAAATATTACTAGGGTTAGTTTTAAGCCTTCAAGGGGCAAATTATACATGAAATTAAAAATATTAAAGTGAAAATTTTTACTAAAATTTATAATTTGTGAGCAGATTAAAAATTAGTTAATTGTAAGTATCATTCTCACTTATTTTTATCTCATTATTTTTTAATCAAGAGAGGGTACTTCGATCCTAACGAACTTTCGTATTATTCGGATCGAAACATCCGCAGGGCGGACAATCCCGCGTCCAAACAATCCACGCCATCGCTTTGTGAGTGTTTCTTTGCTTGTCTGTAGCTTTTAGGCGTGGATCGGTTTTCGGGGTTTGCGGCGAATTTTGGTTTTGGGGGGATTTGGTGCTTCCGAGTTCGGGGTAATTTGTTGGGTCCTTGATTTGGTTGTGTTGGCTTTTAGCTGGTTTTTGTTGGTTTGAGCTGGGAGCTGCTGCTGTAGATCTCGGTTTGCTAGAATTTATGTGTTTGTCGGATTTAGTTGGAAGGCACTGTTTGCCGCTTGGTTGTTCGGTTTTGGCGACAGATTTGTGGGGCTTTTGTAAAATTGGGCTGTAAGGGTCTGTAAATTTGTGTAAAGTTGCAATCTTTGCTGTGATTGTTAACTTTTTTATCCGAGGGATTTGGGGTGTCTACTTTTTTTTTCATCATGAAAGTGGGATTGTTTGACCCGTTTGAAAGTGGGATGGAGGCGTTCCTTCTTTGTAGTGGTAGCTCTGCTTGTGCTATTACCGCGTATGTGGTATGAGATCCGGGCGTTTGGTGTTGTAGCCTATATCGTTTTAAGTTTCTATGTGAGCTGGGTTTTAGCGTCGCTTGAGGACATAATTTTGTGTTTGTTACTTGCAGCTGCAAGCGCTGATGCGCAGTTGTGCCGAAGAGCTAATAAAAGACTAGTGTTCTTATAGATTTTGTGGCCATGGCTCACTCGTCTGTAACTAATCCAAGTAGAGGAGGTAATTGGTTGATTCTTTTTGTTGAATTGGTTGACTTAAGAATATGGGTTGTTATCTTATCTGAAGTTCTTGTGCACTATATAACATCGTGTGCGTATAATTTGACATTTGAAGGGAATGTTGATTGCCATAAATTGGTGTTTATGACATCAGTGCGTGAATCGATCTGATTAAGGGTGTGTCAAGTTTAGAGTATGTTGACAAAGAATGATGTATTCATCCAGCGTGTGTAATTATTTTGATTAATGTTTGTGTTTGAATCCTGTTTAGGTGGCCGGGGGGATATTTTGTGTCATTCTCACTATCCCTCGTGAGAATGAGAGGGTTTATTACTTTCTGCAAGGTCACATGGAGCAGGTACAACAATGTTTAAGCAGATTTTTATCATTTAACGATAAATGGAGCTAATTTGCACTAATCACAATGTACCGTGTATAGAAACACTCGTATGAGTCGACAAGGCTAATTTTGTTTTAGAGAAAGATCTCGATTGGATTACACCCTCTCCTTCCTGATCTGATGATGTCTCGGTTTTTTCATTGTAGCGTGAAGACTCAACATAGCAGGGGCTTGATCAGCAAATGCCTCTTTTCAACTTACCTTCTAAAATTATTTTCAAGGTTCTCAATGTGCAACTAAAGGAAAATTTATTCTTTGAGTATAATGTATTAATTGGTGGAGTTTTTATTTTTTAAATTAAATCTTCTATGTTCAATATAGGCTGAACCTGAAATCGTTGAGGTTTATGCTAAGATTACATTGGTACCTGAACCAGATGTGAGTCTCTTACCTTGTTACTATCTTATTCTCACAGTAATGGTGCTTTTAGTGGCCAAAGAATTCCGTATTAGTTTTAAAATTGTGTTTGCTTCTTAGTAATATATAATTTACATTGTTTTCCCCCTTCCAGCAAAGTGAAGTTACTAGCCCAGATCCTCCATTTCCAGACCTTTAACGAGTTACAATACACTCATTTTGCAAGACTTACTGCATTTGATACAAGTACGCATGATGGCTTCTATGTTCTGAGAGGCACGCTGATGAGTGCTTGCCACCTTTGGTGAGCATTTAACTTAAATACTCTCATTTGTGATGATCATTTCCAACAATGTGCTCAATGGTTCTCAAAGAGGATCACATACTTTCTTTAATCGCGAACACACCCATTAATTTTATTTATTGGGGATGAGACTAAAATATATTTATTTCTTTTATATTTTTTTTATTTAATCTAACATCTCACAATGGATAATATTTATTGATTTTTTTTCCAGAACGAAGGTTGGATAAAAGCTGTCTAAATATAGACGAAGGATATAAATATAGACATTTGATAATTTTTTTTTTCAATTTTGGGTTTATAATTCTAAGTATATTTTTTTTGAAACATATACTGTTGAATGATGTTTTATGTATTTTGTAAAAAAAATTAAAATATAGTTGACACTTGAAAAAAATTGTATTATTTAGATAGTTTATATAAATATATTAATAAATTATTTTTATTAATTTTAACTCTATAATTGTATATTTTTTCTTCTAAACAAGTTATTTTCAATTTTATGATGGAGCTGGTTTCGAGCTTTTAAACGAGTTGATTTTTAGCAATTAAACGAGCTAGTATCGACCTTTTAAACGAGCAATTTTCGAGCCCTTCAAAATTTAATAGTTTAACTATATTTGGGTTAGACTTGAACTTGAATAATATAAAAAATAGTTGATCTTAAATATATATATTCAAAATTTGTTTAATTTAGAGTCGATTTCGAACAAACTTTGAGTTATTTGAATCGAGTTTGAGCACAAGTTGAATTTGGCTTACTTATTTGTTTAGCAGCACTATTTTTTCATGCATGGATGGGTTTTGGGTGAAAAAGTATATTTTCTCAAAAAAAAAATAAAAAACACAGAAAAATAGTGATTCCATCTAGTGTCAAGAGAAGGCCATAGTTGGACATGGTTCTCAATCTTGCCACAGCCGGTGAGATCTAGCTATATGCCACCGTATTTGTATTAGTGAGAGATAGGTTAATTTTAATTTTTTTCTTAAAAAATAAAAAATGTAACTAAAATTGTCATGTCTCAAATCTTTACATTGTGCGTGACTAAATTTATCACTCATAGCTACTAAAAAAGTAATATGATAAATTTTCTCTAATCAATTTAAAAAAATACATTTAAAAAACTCAAAACAAGACTCATATAAATAAAAAAGTAAATTTTTTTATGTTTTATAGATATCAAAATATTAGTAAAAACCTATATTAGAGGATTTTTTAAACACAAAAACTAATATAAGAGGATTAATATTTATAGATATGAAAATGGGTTAAAGTGTACATATTTATAAAAATATTATATAATCTCAATTTGATAACACTAGACCTTTGTCCTGACTAAAAAAAAGAATTTATTTTCATGTTTAAAAAATCTTAATTGCCCGTCAATGTCAACCTATTAGGACTCTTTGATTAGAATGACCATTGTCATATTAATTAAGAGTATACCCATTAAATATTTTATATTCATTTTAATTATCTTAATAAGGACAAACATGTTTAACAATGTTAAATATGACCGCACAATACAAAAACATGAAAACGGGATATGCTTAGGGTTGCTAAACAAGCGAGCGAGTTGAATTCAACTTGTGTTCAAGCTCGGCTCTAATAGTTCGAAGTTCGTTCGAACTCGACTTGAGATTGAGCGAGTTTTGAATATGCATGTTCAAGCTCGATTTGAATATTTTTTACGTGTTCGAGCTCGACTCAAATAAACTTAAACTATTTGATTTTTTTCGAGCTCGAACCCATCTCGTTCGTGAGCTCAAAACTAGCTTGATTAAAAGTCTAACTCAATTAAAGACATGCAATTAGCATGATTTGAACTCATAACCTTCTTCAAAAGTTAAGGTCTTGAATACCTATCATCTTAATTATCTCATTTCTTTGCTAATTTATTGTAGATAAATAAATATAACTAATTATAATTAAACTTATTAGGATATTATATATATAATATAAAAATTATATTATTATATTATTTTATCGAGGTACGAGTCGAATTCAAGTTATAATCGAGTCGAGTCGAGTCGAAGAAGGCTTTGCTCAAGCTCGACTCAACTCGACTTGTAGGATTCGAGTTTGAATCGAGTTTGAGTTCAAGTATTTAAATGTCTGAGTTTCGAATCGAGTTAAGCCGAGCCGAATACTAAATACTCACGAGTTGACTCGTTTGATTAACAGCTCTAGATATGCTTGATATTATTTTAAAAAATAGTCATGCATAATATAAAAATTTGAGACATGACTATTTTTTATTTTTTCCAGGAGTAAATTAGTTTGTATTACTTTTTCTTAACCGAACATTTTTAAAATTTTAAAATAATGCTCTACCCAAAACCTGTAGTCAAGTTTATTATATAAAAAAATGCATTGGCAATTGGGCACCCAATTCAAATAAGATAATCCACAAATGCTATTTAATTGTAAATATAATAGAAACCACCCTTGAATTCTGAATAGTTCACCCGATCCCTTCATCGTAGCTCCCCCCTTTGCAAAATGGAAATGGTGGCCAGAGAAAAGACTAGACGAAGGAGGGAGGAGACGGCTACGGCAGCCACCGGCATACATCGATACAAGGGGATTATAATACTAATTGCGAGCACCTCATGATCAAATTGCTGTGTTTTGTTGTACGTTGTCAGGACCCTACCATACCGGACAAATCTTGTCTTCTACTTCATCACCATACTTCGCCCTTTCTCAATCTCAGTTACTATTGGATTTGGTTATCTCTATGATGTGACTTGGTTGATGTCGTGATTGTATTTGTTACGACAGCTTTCTGTAAAGGCAAAATACCGATCTAGGTTGTGGTTTTGCGCTTTACCCAACAACAGAATGCCCCTGCTATACTCGTTTTTTCGATATTTGTTGCTTCCTTTGGCTTTTTTTTTTCTTTTTATCCCCCTTTTTTTCTGGAAGTGGATATGCTATCCCCTTTGGAGTGGGATCTATTTTGATGGCCTTCGGTTCATCTTTTTCTTAAATATGTTTGTCATTGTAATGTTTGGACACTGTTTAATCATGCCAAAGCTGCGTCCGTAAATACTTATATACCACCGACAAGCTACAAGCTGAGGCGTGTCCACCGGTGTCACAAGCTCAAAGATGACAATTGAATCAAATGACTTGATTTACGATGGTGATTCAAGTCTTCAAAGGATTATAACAAATTTTACTTGCAGATGGCTTTCAATTGTCTTGCTCTCCTTTGAGAAAATGACCGTCTTGCTTTAGAACTCTTACATATCAAGGAAAGCGAAACAAGCAAACTCATTCAATTTTAGGATGACAAAGCTTAATGAAAAAAGTGAACAATAGCACCAAGAATAGACTCTGCAAATATCCAGCATCTTAGTCAACCAGCACATTATGCGCATACAACATTACAATCTCGTTCAACCAGCACAATTTAATCCATTTTCTCACAAGAGCAAGTAAATTAATTACCTGCTCATTGAAAGAACGGGCAAGGGGGTGTCCGGCAGTGGTCTTTGCCTCCAACGTTCTTCTGGCCGCTGACACTCACAGCAGACGCCGTTGCTCACTAATACTGCACCATTATTGTTGAACATACCGTGTGTAAAGAGAAAAGCAGAGAATGTTGATGCTAAGTCCACCGTTCACACATGAAAACAACACCCATTTGCCTCTACAGGAGGAGATCCCAAGAATTCCAACCTCACGTGCCCCACCAGAAACGCGCACTCCCACCCTTTTTCTTCTTCTACAAGCACGGCTACAATCGCAGGTCTTCTAGCCGGTGGCTTTGTGTTCACATTTGAAACCACGCTTCAGACGTTTCATACGTACATATCTTTATATCTTAATAATATTTATAAATAAATAGTGGCAATCTTGTCATTGAGATTGTTCTGTTTCTGGGCAAGCTCTGGATTGCGTCCAAGATGATGTTAGGGGGCAGCGATGGAGGTGATGGTGGGTTGGGGAGGATGGGCATGATGTCCGGCGTCGTCCCGTTGCAGCTCAACCCGGCAACCATGGCCGGGGAGATGCCGCTGCCGTCGCCGTCGGTGTCGCAGCAGGTGCGGAAGGAGGAGAGGGTGCCGCAGTGGGGGCACAAGGAGACCCGGGACTTCATCGCCATCAGGGCGGATCTGGAGCGTGACTTCACCCTGGCCAAGCGGAACAAGACGCTGTGGGAGGTGGTGTCGGCCAAGATGAAGGAGCGAGGGCACCGCCGGAGCCCTGATCAGTGCAAGTGCAAGTGGAAGAATCTCGTCAACCGCTACAAGGTGCTTCCTTTCGGCTCCCATCTATTCGTAGTATCGTCATATATATCCTTGATTGATTGATTCAGAAAAAGTTGGTGCTTTCTGTTGTTCTGCTCCTTGTTCCTCATATGACCATTTGGAGCTCAAATATCCAACCTTTTGATTTTCTGATTGGATGGTCTTAGAACAAATACCAATCTCGAAGAGCAATAAACATTTCCGTCTATCATGTGTCACTCTGCATTTAGAATCGTTAAAAAAAAAAAATTCTGCATTTAGAAAGAGCCTATACTCTCGTGTCACTCTGCATTTAGAATCGTTAAAAAAAAAATTCTGCATTTAGAAAGAGCCTATACTCTCTGGGTTTAGACAAAAGTGAGTATTTGTGAATCGGGAAGAGAGAATTTCCTCTCGTTTACTTTGCCACTTTGCAGCTGTCAAAGATAGACGCGGTGAGAATTTCCTCTCGTTTACTTTACCACTAGATGAAATGTTAATTTAGGTGTATAATTTTAAAATTCTTTTTTACTCTAAAATTTTTTTGATTGAACTCCACTCATTTACTTGTTTGAGTCAAATTTCATATATGTGATTCCACTGAGAGTTTTTAAACAATGAAAGGAAAGAACATTGGCCATGGCTTTCTTTGTTTGTTTTATCAGGGGAAAAGAGAATTGAAGGAGAATGAATCAAAATTAGGACAAAAGAATGATGAACTAGCATGCATCAAACTAACTAAAGCTTTATCTATAGTGTAACATGAAAAGCTTCTTCCTCACCTTCGGTATGTAATCTGTTAAAGGGGAAGGAGACGTCTGATCCGGAGAATGGTAGACAATGCCCCTTCTTTGATGAACTGCACGCCGTCTTCACCGAAAGAGCTAACAACATGAAACGGATGTTGATCAAGTCTGAAGCAGGCGGTACTCAGGCAAAGAAGAAAATGAAGAGGTTAAGTGGGGGGAAATCATCCGATGAATTCTCCGAGGATGATGAGGACGACGAAGATGACACAGACGAAGAACGCCTGGGAAAGACTAGGAAGAGGAAGGTCGAACGAGACCGGCCAAGGGGGGCACACTCAGAAAAATCTAAGGTTCAAAGCATACAAGAGATCCTCCAAGATTTTATAGTACAACAGCAGAAAACAGAAATGCAATGGAAGGAGATGATGGAGAGGAGGGCGCAGGAACGTCGCGTGCTTGAACAGGAATGGCGGCAATCAATGGAGAAATTAGAGCAAGAGAGGCTAACGATGGAGCAGGCTTGGCGGGAGAGGGAGGAGCAAAGAAGGATGCGGGAAGAGAGCCGAGCAGAGAAAAGAGATGCCCTTATAACTACATTGTTGAATAAACTGCTTCGGGAAGATCTATAACAGTCAAGATTAAGAGGAGCTACTTACATTGATTTGGAGAACACGGAGGATGGGGAAGAGATAGACAAATAGAATGTTGCAATTCATTTCACAAAAGAAAAGATAAACTTGGGTGTAATCTGTTTATAATACATGAATGAGATTGATGAAGAAAGAATTTGTATGTTAATAAGTACCTGCTATGAGGCATCTAATGGCGTTTGCGTAGCAGATAGTATGAATATATTGGATCTGAATGCCTAAGATTGTTCTTTTGCATTGTAGCCTGTTTGTCTCCATGTGTTCAGGTATAATAAGATAAGAGTAAAAGAGACTCCCAAAGCAAAGTGAAAATGGTACTGTATTCCCATTTGTTCATTGTGTTTTTTCACATGTAAACACAGGAGTTCTGATAGAAGCTTACATTACCTAGTCGTTTCTGATTAGCGAGTTGGGCCTGCAACTTCAGATTTCTAAGTATAAAGTATAAAACAAGCATTTCACGAATTAAAACTACTTCATATATATATTTACATATAGATAGAGAGAGAGAATACGGCTATTTTGTGCTAGAGGAAGAATTGGGTTGTCCAATTACAAGGATAGCCCAAATCATCAAATCCTTATAATGACTCCCCCACCACCGTCAACCCCCACTCCCACCTCCAGTGCCGACGATGATGGCAAGGTGGGGTTGGGAAGCCCGTTGGCGGTAGCAAGAGGGAAGGGGGGGGCGTACGCAGAAGAGGAGGGGGGAGCCTTCACGAGCGGAGGAGCCCTGCCCCACCTCAACCCCGCCATCCGACTGCAAAGGGGGAGGGGGTAAGGAGGGTGGGGGCGGGCAGAGGTGAAGTGGGAGATGGGGGGTGCGGGCAGAGGGGGAGGGGATGTCAGGGGGTGATGGAGGGCGTGGGGGCGGCAAGGGCGGGGTAGGTGAGGCTGGCTGCCGAGGAGAGGGCGACCCCCTTGCCCCCTCCCCCTTCGCCCAAACATCCCCCCACCAACTCTAATCTGGGTTGTCCAATCATAAGTACGACCCAGATTTGATGAAAACAAAAAAAAAAACACCTTTCTTCTAAGATACCAGTGGCTTGTTCCGGCCAAGGCCTGTCAGACCTGGTTGCTGTAGACTAGATATGGTCGGCAACAGCCAGGTTTGTCTGGCCTTGGCCAAATTTGGCCACACCGCTAGTCTAAAAAAAAAAACTTCTTTTAAATGTCACTCCCAGCTAGGCCTGGCCTGGGCAGCCAATTTCGGCTAGGGCCGGCCGGGCCATTGACTAGATTAGTTGGCAGCTACCATGCTTTTTTCCTGGAACTTGCCACCCTAGCATGAACGACCAATTAAAAAAAAATATGGCGTCGATGAGGCCCACTCCCAAGTCCTTGACAGCCACCAAAATTCCCACAAGAAGGAGAAGTAGCACCTCCAGCATGCCGCCCAAGCCAGCTGTGTAAAACCCACGATTCGAGTTAGGGTTTTATATTTAGAACTGGTTGGTTCGACTGCTATTTTGAGTCGAGTATGTTTTAGAACACGTGTACTCAGCCGATGCCAGTCGCGTGTATGAGCTATGAGGGATCATGTGTACCCAAGTATATTATGATAACGTCATGAATACAGCAGAAAAGAATGAGTTATCAGAATATATGGAAGTATGCAGTATTTTTTTATTTTATTAATTAGTTTGACCGTAGAAATAGTTTTAGGCCGTTTACCGCGTTATGACGCGTTACGGGTAGTTTGGGTGGGTTGATAGTTATAGAGCATGTCATTTTGATCTTTTGATGTTTATTTTATTTTCTAGGGTTTTTACAGATTTTTTAGGATTTTTTTTTAAAATTTATTACGAGTGGATAAGTATTTTGACTCGACTCAGAGTCGTGTCAAGTAATATTTACGAGTTTACCATCCAACGTGATTTTCTTCCCCGACACATCTTCCTAGCCCAAAACCCTATTCCCGCCGCCCTTTGAGTGGCCACCGCCGTCGCTGTCAGCACTTCCCGGTCGCGTCACCGTGTCGCCCTTACAAGCCCGAGCCCCCGTCCGGCCGCCACGACACCGGAATCGCCGCACCTACCGCCGAGCCCGCGATGAGTTCGGGTCGCCGATTCCGCCACCGGCGACCGTCGCCGCCGCTGTCCAGTGGTTGCCTCGGCATCCACGGCCACTTAGGGATCTTCCCCGACCAGAGCGCCGCCCACACCGGCCGAATCTAGCCACCCACAGTAGCCGCCCCTGTTTTGAGATATTTCAGTGAACCACCGCCTCCATCGGCAACGCTGACACTACAGATGCGTCGGGCTCGCCGAGTTGATTCCGATGATACCCTATTCGGCCAGTAGATGCCGCCGGCGATTGTCGCTAGAAAACTACCGAAAAGTGGTCGAAAACCACTGAACCCGTTGGAAAACTACGCTGACACTACAGATGCGTCGGGCTCGCCGAGTTCATCCAGTCGAACCCGATCGAGCTTCGGACGCTGTCGAGCGCCGAATTTGAGGTTCGAGATGCACACATGACGAAACCCTAGCCGTCGCCGATTGTTGACGACGCAATGTATAATTACCTCTAAGTTTATTATTTACGATTGATAATTGTTAGCACAACATGCTAGGATTGATTAATTATCATGATAAAGGTCTTACTATAAATGAAGTGAAAGTTTGCATGATGTGATTGAGTATGGGAATAATAGTAAGTGATCTAATGAGATAGATCGAGTCTGATCATGATAATTGAGCATGATGTAATTTAGAAAAACACAATAAAATTGATTTGAATAGGATGAGTTAGGATTATTTTCACAATTATGACTATTTGTCTATCGATAAATATTTGTATTGTGAGTGTGATAATTAGGACAAGTTGATGCATCATTTATTTAGTGGGCGTTAGCTTCTAGATTTGATGTGTATGTACGGAGTAGGAGCTCGCCGCCTAGGCGCAATGACACGTTTGGAGCTTCTACCAGGTCCATTAGGACTCGCTTCTATTTTACGCTTTTTCTATTGTGTATTTAATTATGATTAGCAGGATGAGTTAATTGGCGGTTTATCTGATCCCACTTAACTCGGGTCATTTAGCCGACTTGTTTTCCGGATTAATAACCCTCGAGGATGAGATCCCTCGAGAATGATTTCAAAAATAAGATCCGCAGCAAGTTGCCTTTGGGCATATTTTATAAATCCCTTCCCGAGACTATTTTATAAATTCCTTCCCAAGCCTATATATATTTTTATCGAGTTTTCAGTGAGACGAGTGATAGAGAAATCAACTGCACGTACGATGCAGAGGATGCCGTGACATTCAAAGCGGGCTCTGGATTAGTGCTAGCGGACTGTTCCATTCTTGAGGGATCCTGACAACTCTGCGTTTGAGTTCCTCACACCCGGAGAACGTGGAGGTTTACTGGTACTGTTTAGTACAACGCATGTCATGACTTGTGGTTCAAAGGGTACTGAAGGTGACTGCTTGAGAGTACTCGGTCTTCGTACTTAAGGTCAGGAGAAATATGGATGTAAGGAGAGGGCTTAGGATTCGAGATCAGAAAATGAAGTGAAATGCCGAGATAGGCAACAACAGCAACAGATCAGTCAGTTCGGGATGCTATTGGGTTTGTAGCCCAGTAAATCACTCTTCGATTAATACCTCCTCGATTAAGATTCTTACTTATTTTTAACATAAAATTAAAATCACTCTTTATATTTTTATATAACTATTATCTTCTAAAAATTTAAAAACTATTCATAATTTTTATTTAAAAATAATATTTACTAATATTTTTTAGAATTAATTAATTTTTATATTATTAAATCTTTAAAAAATCCATTTACATGTTGCTCCCAATTTTAAAACTAACATAACATTTACAACAGTATAGCAATTTAAGGAGCTTTTCCTCGAAAAAGATGGCTTTTTTACATTATCAAATAGTGGGAAAATCAAATATAATTAAAATAAAGAAGTTATTATAATGGTGAAACTACCATCTCAATTTTTTAAAGTTTTTTTTAAATAACCTAGTCAACATTAGGTTGGTCGGAGGCGGCAGTGACCAAGCTTTTGGTTGAAATGACTGGCCACCCAAGGTTAGATTAGGTCATAGTTTTTGAGACATTAGATCATTTCTTTCATATAGGAAAGCAAAGCCCCGACATAAGTCCAACATATCCATATCACTTTTGTTCCCACTAATTAATGACAATACAATGCATTAAATACTTTATATAATCTATACGTACTTTAAAAAATTTCTTAAAATTATTTCGCTCAAAAGCTAACAAGTGCTCCCCATAACCTAAAAGTATATATTAGGAAATATATATTTATGACCAACATGCAATGACATGAGATAATTCACAATCAAAGCATATTTACATCAAGAATACATTAACAAATGCTCCTCAATTATTTAATTATATTCAATTAAATTAAATATTAATTATTTATTAATATTAAATAAATAATTATGGTTTTCGGGTCAAGTGCTGCAGCGTTGACTCAGAGTCTTGCAGCACTAGGTCCAAATCACTGCAGTGCTGTCACAATCAATCAAACTTAAAATTAATTTAACTCATACTTAATTATCATGTAATCAATTTTTGATCATTCTAAAAAATTAATTACATTATTTAATAACATTTATGATAAATTTTCATGCAATTAACCATTATAAGCAATTTCATCGTCAAAGCACAATTTAACAAGATATATCATTTAAACTTGGTACAATGATTAATTAATACATTAATCCAATTATATACATATAAAATTCGATAAAATCACTATACATCTTTTTATCAACATTAATCCATCATAAATTATTGGAGAATATAAGCATTATCAAAATATTCATATTAAACATGCAATAATCGTCACTTTTCATATAAAGACATGTCCAATGAGTTCAACATCTAAGAACACAAGTAAGAACACGATTTTATCAATAAAACACACAATTTACAGATTCTCTTCCATTACAAATTAATCAAAAACTCATATAATGTCAATTAAAATATGATGTATGCATACTCTACACACAAATTAATTAAAATATGATATTTTATGATGATGAAAAAAGAAAAAAGAGATGAAAATACCAAGCCCTAGCCACCATTCCTCTTCTTCTCCCTAGGAAGTGACTTCAAGATATTTTTAGAGAGAGAAGTCAATCTCTCTCTAGACTTACATACTAGGGTCTTAATTAAGTAGGAGTATTTTAATAATTTAATATCAAACACACTAAAAATCAATAATTATGTGTTTTATTCTCTCACTAACAATGTGAGATCCCTCACCCCGAGGCAAGATCTAGCCACCCCTACTACTTGGCTACCAATAGTCTAGTCGTCACTGACGACCAAATATTTTTTAAAAAATAAAAATAAAATGGTCGTTGAGAGACATCTCTTGCCATTTTTTTAAAAAGAATTTTTTAAAATACTTGCCATTACTGAGGGTGGAAGGCACTTAGATCCCAACCACCCTGGCCTTGGGCAGGTGGATCCGTCCCATTCAACTACAGGTGGCCTAATAGTTGCCTACCTACAGTTTTTTTTACTTTTTTTAAATTTTAATTGAATTTATTTTAAATTTTTAAATATGTATAATTATCTATATTTTTTACTTTTCTGATAAGTAAGTATAATTTACTCATAACCTAATAATATAAAAAAAAAAATCTCCCTCCATCGATAAAATACACCAATTCATGATGCAATAAATACGTGATAAGATTAATGGATTCGGTAACCTCAATTGAGGTACCTAGATACAAGAGCAAATCAAGGAAGAAATAGTAGGAGAGAATAACCTTCCTATTGCCAGTTGACGGTGACAATGCTACTACGAGATTAGGCCCGGTGTCACCTCTCTCTAGCCCAAACTATCGACTCCACCGATAACGATCAATTAGTCTTTTACGGTGACAATAATAGCAATAAAAATGTATTTTGCTAAATCGTTAGCAAACTATGAGCCGTAGACACTTCTATGAAAAGCTTTACAAAATATTTTTTAAAAAAAGGGAGGTCGATCCCTATTTATTTTATTCTGACACTTATTGTAAAACCCGTGACTCGAGTTAGGCTTTTATTACAGCGAACTAGTCGGTTTAACCGTCGGTTCAAATCGAGTCAATTTATAAACTGCACGCTAAGTCGAGACCGGTATGAATTATGAGCGATGAGAGTCACGTATACTTGAATATATGATGATAATTTCGAATAGATGATGTGAGATGAGTTATCAGAATATATAAAGTATGTAGTAATTTTTTTTTCTTTTTATTGATTTGATGGTAAAATTAGTTTTAAGTCGATTAACACATTAGTATGCGTTATTGGGTAGTTAGGGTGGGTTATTAGTTATAGATCATGTTATTTGGATGTTGTGATGTTTGTTTTTATTTTATGGGATTTTTCCCTATTTTTATATTTTTTTAAGGATTTATTACGAGCTAGTTATTATTTTTACTTGAGTAGGAATTGAGCCAATACTTATTTACGAAATTGCCACTGAGGTATATCACTTCCTTCCCCGACACTTTTCCTCACCCAAACCCTCGCCGCCACTGTTCGCTTGTCGCCAACTCTGTCACTGATGCCACTCCACCCCTGATCGACACCACCCAGCTCAGCTGTGCCGCTGCAGTGCCGCCCTGACCAACCCCGGCCGCGATCAGGCTACTGCGACGCCAGATTCGCCTCGCGACGCTGCCACCATCTTTGATGCAATTTGCCACTATCTAAGCCATTCCGCCGCCGCTGTGAAGCCAACAACCACCCCCTCGACCTTCCCAACGTTTCCCCCCTACCTAGCGTCGATGCCGAGGTCGGCCATGGGCCTGATTGGAGCGACCCACTGAGCCGGCCAGATTCGGTGCCGCTGCCGACAGCCATCGCCATCGCATTCGGCTGTGTTGTCACCACCATTAGGTCGGGCTCATCGAGACAGTGCCGACCCTTACCCCCGATTGCCCCGCCATCACAGTCACCGAAAAACAGCTCGGCATCACCGGAAAACCGCCGAGACCCGCCAGAAAACCATTGAACTTGTTAGAAAACCGGATTTGCCTGGTCTTCTGCTGAGTTCGTCCAATTGAACCTAATCAAATGTCAGACGCCACCGAGCGTTGAATTTGAGCTTCCACGCGTGCGATGAAACCCTAGCCGCCGCCGATTATCGACGACGCGCGAGGTATAAATTATTTTAATTTAATTAGTTAGAATTAATGATTATAAGTACAGCGTGCTAGGATACTATGATTGGATGATTCGCCTGCTATGTGTTCTTATGTTAATAAAAATATGGGTGTATGACTGTGTGATATTAAGATAAATGGTAAGTGATTAATTAAGTCGACTAAATAAGTATTGTAATATAATGCAATGTAGAGTAGGAGAATGATATTGATTATTATTGATGTATGTTGATTGATGTGTGATGATGTGTGTATGCTATAAGATGTATGAATGCATCATGAACGGGCGTTAGTATTTAGTTTTGATGTGTAGGTACGAAGTAGGAGCTTGCCGCCTAGGCGCGCAACCACACTTGGAGCTTTTGCCAGATCCGTTTAGGACTTGCCTCTATTTTGCGATTTATTCTATCGAATGTTTGGTTTTCTACTTACAGGATGAATTAAGTGGCGTTTTATCGGATCCCACCTAACTCGGGCCATTTAGCCGAACAATTTTCCGAGATTAATAACCCTTGAGGATGAGATCCCTCGACTATGTTTTCAAAATTCAGATCTAGTTCACGATGCCTTCGGGCCTATTTTATCAATTCCCTACCCATGTCTATTTAGATGTATATTTTTCGTGTTTTTAGTGAGAGATGAAAAGAGGGTGGCGGCCATGTCTTCAAATAGGGCATGTGCTCGTCCGCGGGTTGATGTTGGGGAGGACCCACTTCATCCCGAGGGATCCTGCTAACTCCACGTTTGAGTTCCTCACACCCAAAGAACATGGAGGTTTACGAGTACTATTAAGTACAACGCATGCCTAGACTTGTGGTTTAAATGGTACTGAAGGCGACTGCCTAAGAGTACTTGGACTTCGGCTCAAGGCCAGGAGTAATATGGAAGATGTAGAGGGCTTAAATAAACGAGAATGAGATTGATGCAAGACGCAATAGATGAGATGGCCAAGGAAAGAGAATGAGATGGAAAGGGGATGCTGCCGCTCAAGGGCAACGACTCCCATTTATGCCCTTGTGAGAGTTTTTGAGGAAATATATTATGGTTTTCATTCAACATGAGGGTTAGCTCTCCTATGCCAGTTTGATATTAGTTATTTTTCAGACCGGTGACACTTGTTACTGACGACTTTTTATAATATATATAGGTGATGAGCTTGAACGGATGTGCTAGCTTGGACGGAAGAGCAGTGAGGCCTCTTGCACACACACATGTTTAATGATTGAATGTTTAATATTGTGTTTATGATTTTATTATATTGAAATTGATGTGAGAAAATGCAAAGAGATAATGATACATTGTGATTGAATGTTGACATGATGATATAATGTGAGTTATGAAGAGGATGTTTAGGTGGGCTGAGACACAAGCTCGAGAATGAGTACATAATAGATTACATTTTATGAATGAAATCGTAGATATGTCCATATATAGTTGTATATATTGTTTTGACAAGGTGGCCCTTAATTACACTTTTAGGAGAGACTCTAGCCGTTCTTATTTTGAATTTCTTCTTAATTTTATTACAATTGTGTTAATGTGTGTGAATTAATTTTCATATCATCAATGTAGTAGCATGTCAGAATTTTTGTGAATTCATCTATGTATATATTAAATCCGAGTCGGTTTAACCGAATCTAGTAGATTAGGAAATGGTTCGGTCACAGGTAATATTTTCAGTCAGTTCATGGGTGAGCCGAGCCGAGGTGTTACACTTATCCATGGTTGCAAGAATCGGAATCGGAATCGGAATCGGTTTTCTAGTGAATCGGAATCGGAATCGGAATCGGGTAGAATCGGCCAAGAATCGGATTTTTTGAATCGGCCAAGAATCGGTCGGAATCGGAATCGAAATCGAAATCGGAATCGGAATCGGAATCAGAATCGGTCCGAACTTAAAAAAAATATGAAAATTTGACAATTCATGATAGAAATAGTTGAAATGCATAATTATATAATTTGTCAACATAAATGCAAAAATTCAAGTATTGATACAACAATCATAAAGGTATGCAATTATGACAATACAACGACAGAGTCATACCTGAAAAAACAAATTTCATATGATTACAAACCTGGAAGAACATACCATATATCTAATAAACCACATTTCCTTTCATATGATTACATACCTAAAAGAACATTCACAATTTATCATTACAATACCACAATGTCATTCACAATTTAATACAAGTCCAAAAAATGAATGTTCAGCACAATTCTAAATCATCTAATTCATCATCTGAAAC